>SCLD01112168.1:0-28766 GCA_004367895.1 Oikopleura longicauda
CGTTTTGGGCTCTGTCATGATCAATTATGTCACCAACAATGGAGCAAGTTTTGTGAAGAGTGGCGCTTACACTTGACAAATTATACAAGCACTTAACTAAAATCGGACCCGCTGAGGGGCGAAAGTCAGAATACAACTGGCGCGTGAACTGAAAAATAAACTTGGAAAAGGCGGCCAAATGCCCACCAACAGAGACTCAAAGAGGCAAAAGTCAACTGAGGGTAAGATTTATAACCATGTCAATGTTAATCACCATAAATACGCCATTGGATCAAACTAAACCAGTCGTATGTTGTTCGAATCCGGGCCAAACAAACATGAACGTTTTACCATGCTGAGTACTAAAATGTCGTTGTTTTTGAGTTCACCGAAATTGGGGTGAGATTACCAATGGATTTTGTGATATTAAAATAGTTTGTCGCGATAACCCGTTACCTATTCAAGGATATCATAAACGTAACAATTTTTCAGACACTTAGTGGGTAAATACATTTCGGCTGGCTGTTATCTATTCAAAGTTAAGTTTAATTATTTAGATGCGGTTCTGTAGATCATATATGGAGCATTAATTATGAAATTCGCATTATTCTATGTGTGACGTGTTCTGACCTGCATTTTATTTGAATTATGAAGAGACGAAACAGGATAACATAACAAGATGGTAACTGGTTAAACAAACGTTCACTTATTGATTGGTGTCAATAGAAATGTAAAGCTGTGGTTTTGTTGACTTAAGAAATGCGACTTTTGTCAGCACCCCCTAATCGCATTCACAACAAAAAGGCATAGAAAAGTTAAATGGTTTCAGAAAACGGCGTCGTCGACTCAACGGCGAGCGAGTTGAAAAATGTACTGGGCGGTGTGTTGAGCGGCAAAATGCTGGCGCCGTCGCCGGCATTTCAAAAGGCACTGATTGGTAAGTACCGACGTCAGATTATTGTTTCCTTTGTTTTTGGCGTTTTTAGGCATCCAGGAACAAAGCCGGGCGCATAATGGGAGTCTCAACTTTGATTCAATTGATTGGGATACGCTACCTGAAGAGATTAACCACACGCGCTCTCAAGTCAGAAGTCTCCTGGGTCATCGGTATGGGCGGCGCAAGTCAATTGATGATTCGATGATCGGGGTCAAGATTTCTGGTCGGCATCAGCGAAGAGGCGCACTGTTGGATCAAATAGGAATGTAGTGTAAATATAACACCGATCAGATAGTCGAGAATACACTAATCTGCGTAAACACCATTATTGTCGCCACGTGACAATGTTTTACGTTATTTGGTGTTGACAAACTACTTATCCTTTATTTCCGGGCGCACAATCATCGTAACATGTTAATATTGATTTATTGGTTGATAATATCATGAGATCATAATTTCGAGCTTACATTTTTCGGGGCGGGTCAAACAGTAACTCGCAATGCAGATTTAACAGTCGGCATGATATTTACACTATCGATCAGATTTGGATCCGGATGTCATCCTCTCAAGGCTAAAAGATGTGTCCCTAAAGAAGAAATTCTAGTTTTATTAACGTTAATAAAGGAAACTCGTAAACTGTCAGTTTGTATTCCTCATTCAGAGTATAATGACTGGGGAATTTTGTTGGAAGTCAATCATGAGCATCAAAGACGGTTATCCATCAGCTGTAGGCATCTCGTTTTTTTATGAGCAGCGGGTGGCTACTATAACGTCAGTGTTTCCCAATTTCATTACAACGAGAAATTGGCGTAATAAAAGATAAGGAAGAGTCTAAGGAGGTGTCTTCCTCATATGGTCGGGACCGGTGCCGGCTTTTATGGAAACTTCTGACGCTTTGATTTCTCAATTGATCTTGCGCGATGTCTTCAGCGCTCTTCTGAAATCAAACAGATGGGAATCAGCTGTGGCCCACGCCAGATCAAGCCAATAACATCACAAAACATTTCTTTCTCGTGTCTTCAAACGAAACCGACTTCATGAGCCACTGACAAGACTATCTGACGCGCAAATCGATGTGGATTACTGTACGACGAACGACTGACTGTCTCAAAAACTGCAGTTTTAAGCGGAATAAGTGTCAATATTGAGTAAGTGGTTTTTGATGTATTTTGTGAATATATACAGTAATGTCAAGTGTAAGTGTGGATATGGTCATCTCTTTTTTCTTTTATTAATAAATAAGTTCGTTGTCATTATTGTTGAGTTGAGTTGTGAGTGTTGCAAGTTGAAGTCACAATGAACTATATGTCAGAAAAAAAATGAAAGTAAAAATTTGAAAAAGGAGGAAGAAAGCAAGTGACCATCTTTGAAATTACACAATAACGCCCGTAAAATAAAACATTTTATGAAATTATTCGAACGAATGTCAATGAAATAAGTATCTTTGGACTTTAGACCATGCCCAGGAGCGTCATCGAGTCCTCTGTTGGCGGGTTGACCGTCAACTTACGAATGCGTTTCTTGGTCGCATGACGTAAAACAGGCTGGGGTGAAGGTTTAATGTTTCGCGAGGGTGGCGAGCCAACTGCTGTTGGCGGTGGGGTGACGGTTAACCGCGGCTTCTCCTCAATGATTGACGAGTCGGTCGACGAGGAGGCAGATGAGGCGGATGAGCAGAACTCGTTTGAGATGACGGTTTGATTCGTCGTCAATTGGCTCAAGTCGCCCGGGTTCGACGAGTTGGTGGTCGAGTTAGTCGTTGCACTGCTACTGTCAGAGAAGAACCATAAGTAGTTCCAATCCAGCTCCCCATTTCGAAATTGTGGCACTTGGCCACCGCGCGTGTAAACGGGTTGCTTGGTCCGATCCGAGCGATAGGCGGCTGGTACTTTGCTTGGCTTGTGAGTTTCATCAATTTGAACACGCTTGTGCGCTTCGTGAACCCGTCGTCGAACCTCGGTTATCATTTTGCGATTTCGTTTATGTCTTTTCTGCTCTTCCAAACTCTTCACATCGAGTCGATGCGTTTTCTTGGCGCGATGTCGGGGCGATGGGGTCGACTTCTCGCGATTATGCGATCGGCGTGGGGGTCTCACCACTGCGGTGTTGTTATCGCGGAGACGCCCGCCCGAAGGCGGAAAGACGCCCATTTGAGTGGTACTGTCTTTTGACTGAGCCTGAGCGGTTTCCGTGAGACGCTGAAGTGAGGCCTCTTTGATCATGTGAATGGAGAAATCGTCTTCATCTGCCGCCGTCTTTGTGATGCGCTCAAAGACCTGTTGCTGCAACGCCGCCTCCTCGCGCTCAGTCTTCATCATGTCGGTGACGGTTGATTTCAATTTCAACAGGCCGGTTGACGTGCGAGTTTTAAACCCAGACAAAATTTTCTTCGAGTTCTTGGTGAAACGCGAGGGCGACGAGTTCGCCTGGTACTTGATGCCCGGATAGAGCAGATCTTCGACTGTGGGCAGGGGCTGATCCTCGGGCCAGTCTGACGGGACGTAGCCGCCTTCAGTGCCGCTCAACTCAAGTGGTTTTGTGGGTGAGTGTTGCGGTGTTGACGTGCGGAGTTTATCCTCGACAAGGGACTCATCGTTGTCGGACGATGGCGGTGAAGAGGATGCTGAAGACGACGAGGCGGTCGATGTGTTGATTTCGGCTGGAATGGCTGATGAAGCGGTATTGGCTGGTTTGATCGAGAGTGAAGAAATGCCGAGTTTTGGAAAGCGTCGTTTTGGTTCAGATGAAGTCTCCTCTTCCGAGTTCGAGTTCGTCTGCTTTGTTGTATGACTTGGCGATAAGCTTGATGTGCCAAGGCCGGAGTCATTTGACGAGCATCGATCGAGTCTGAAGTTGAATTGTTATTTTAAACTGCCTTTTTGTGATGCTGTGAAGCGGTGTGTGTGACTGGTGTGTGTGATGGGGGCTGATGAAACAAAGCTGGGCTAATGTTTGACATAACATAATTATTGTTCGTCACCCGTCGCTCGCGTTCGGGGTTCAAAAGAAAAATACTCGAAATCTGATCCGCGTTTTATGTGTGTGTGATGCTAGCTACAATTAGGAAAGAAAGAAGAAAGAGAAGTCGAGCAGAACAAACATGTCAATGCCGCCCTTTGATATCTATCAGTGTCGGAACATAATTCCGATAAAAAGCAAAGGCCTCGTTGTTTAATTTAAACCCTCAAATTCCAGCATAATGAATCGCGATTACTTACCGCTTGGCGCCCTGGAGGTTAATCGGGAGCGTTTGAATATTCATAAAGTTTTGTGGGTATCCACTCGAGTACGAGAAGTAATCGTGTACGCTTTCCGAGCCCGAGTTGTCTTCATCCTCCTCGTCATCATCGTCAACATCGACTGCTTCTTCATTATCGTCCGAGTCGGCAATTTGAAGTAACTCTTGCTCCCGTCGCAGCGTCGCCTCATGCTCTTCCAATTGCGCATTCAAATTGACGAATGGTGCCGGTGCTTGTGGCTGTACCGGATGCTGTCGTGCGTCAAGGATCTCATTCTCGCTCGGTATTTCGTATCCTGAAACAGTTAATTATTTATCCGTCATATCGGCGCGCTGAAACAAAAAAAGCCCACCGGCATTTTTCGGCGCATATGGAGCTATTAACAAATTAGAGTGCGGTCCGCTGTCAAGTTCAAGTGGGCGAGAGCCATTCAATAATTTTGCAATAAAATTGAAACGAGTGAGCGGCGAGGAGTGGTTCAATGGGGCTAACTTGAAAAGAGAGAGCGTGATACTGGCGTGTAGAAATTATCATCTTCAACTTTCTGGGTTGTGAAAATGATAAAACTAAAAAGATCTTTATGTCAATGGCTTCAAACATGCTCGGATCTCTAACTCACACACAGACTCCGATCGATGCCAAGAATACATTTGGTTGTGGTGAATGAATTGAAAAGAAGAAATGAAAAAATGGTCATTTACAGTGTATGTGATGGTGACCTTATAATTGAGCACTTCCGCGTGACGTCGGAAGAAGGAACTGCCCAATGTTTGTTCAAATGTTTCTGGGAGCTGGTCCAGATGAACTTGCTGCATTTAAGCCAAAAAAAGTATGTATTCTGATGCGCAATAATCTCATTCGATAATGTCGCGGATCAAAAATCAATAATGATGTCGTCGCATAGACAGCTATTCGATAATGCGTATTGCATTATTTTTATATGGATCTAAATTATTCGATATGATCTCGCCTATCCGCAATACCTCGAGCCACCTGGGCCCCATCTACGAGAAATTCTATACTACATAAAACTACTTGGCCCTGGCGCCAAAATGGGGTACCTCGAATTAAAAAAAAACTTATAATGATGTTGTGTGAAAAGAATTGCTGATTCCCTCAAACCCATTGTTCAATTTCCCACGAAAAAAAAATGGGGCTAATATTTCAGAGGTAAGGGAGCCGTCTCGCCTCAGAGGATTCGAGTGAAAAAAAGGAATCACTCAAATCACTTATTAATCAAATTAATTAGGTAAACAGTAGGTACTGCCTATCGTCACACGAGAGCTCAAGAGAGCCTGCTCTATCCGTGCGTGATACCGGCGAAGGGTCAAATTGACCGATATCGCACCTCGTTAGTTTAGCCTAAATAAACTCTCAGACTTTCGACGCGCAAATCAAATCGCACACTGAGTTTTGTTGTGTGTTGTCATTCACATTTCACCCCAGGTCCCAGTACCGACCCCATGGTCCGTATCATCGTCAAGATGAACACAAAAAGCGGCTTTTGTACTTGACGTCTTTTTTGCCGAGATATATATCATCAAGCAAAATGATGGTGTCAAATATTTGTGGCACACTTGAGACGTGATACAAATGATTTTTTGCCTTTCAAAAAATCGTATCTTATTTGTCAAATATGTCAACTGCAGCTCTTGGGCCTATAAATTGACGGGGCTTATCTTCTTTCCAAGTAGGTTTGGTTTTTTGTGTGTTAGTCAAAATCAATCGTCGTTGTCGACTCCTGTGTTTTTTCACCGTCTTTATTTTGGGGCCAAGCTCAAAACAAGTGCTAATTTTCGTGACCTTGTTCGTTTTCGACAAATATGTGCAACTGTCTATGTGTGGCGAAATATGGAATTAGTGGCGGTGGTGATGGTGGTGGTGGGGTGGCGAACATGAATAATCATACAAACATTCACCCACCACCTCAAAACCCATTCATGCGGATGTGTTTGGTCAATAATGAATAGAATATGGCACCACAACACACAACACAAACGACGAAAAAACATATAAAAATTAACAGGGGGCTTGGTTCTTACCTCGATTAATTTGAAGACATAAAAGCGCGCGTTGTATCTCTTTCTCATAGTCCATCATGGGCAAATCCATGGTCATTTTTTTGTCTTTTCGGCTCGCTTTTTCGTTTTGCTTCTTATGTATCTCTTTGTAGTTCAGCTCTGTTACTCGTGTACAAAGTTATGCTCTCATAATACTTCTTCTTATTGTGCAGTTGTTTTATTATTGTTTCGATAAAATGACTCTAAGCTCACTTCGTCGTTGGGCCCTTTACTCTAAACGTCGTATTCAGGCCACAGCGGAGGATAAGTGTGAAGATGATATGATGTTGAGGACTCAGGTGGCGCCAGAGAGCAATTATATACTCGGACGTCAAACTCTCGCACAGTTGCTGCTGCCGTGAAGCGTGTGAAGATGCATTTGACCGATTCACTTTCTTTCTCGAACGGATTGCAGTCACACATCGATCCCACTCATCAAATCATCAGCTCATCCATAGCCCCGTTACGCACGCCAAGCCACACAGATGAGGCCGGACTTTTCTTCATCGTATGGTGAATAGCGTTACGAGTGATTTGAAAACAAAAGTTCTCTCGTTAAAACCATTAGGGAAAGCGAACGTCGTAATGGAAAGTTGCCTGCCCATTTCCGCATTTTTGCCCCCTCAAATTACCCATTCAGATTTTAAGCACAGTGGGACGGCGGTAGTAGTGGCGAATCGGGAAAGGGGTCTGGAATGCTCGCAAAAAAAGCTTGGTGCTCCATTCAGCTGATGTGAATGGCACAGTTGGCGATCTCGCTCGTTCACCACTCAGAGTATGAGCCGACCTGGCACACTTTTACGTCGGGGTGACGCGTGGATGGCACTTGGATTTGAATTTGAAAGACGAGACGACCGAAACACAGTTGGACATGACAATTTGGAAACAATAACAGTGGGACCGTGTCCAATCCACACATATAGCCTCGCGGGCAAACGTGTGGGAGACGTCAAAAGAGTAAAAATAGACTTGGCACGGAAATAGCTGGAGGTGTTATACGAGGAAAGTGTGTGAGTTTTTCAGGATACAGTAGTCATGTTGTAAATTGCACGGGACACTGATTTATTAACACGGTGGCATGACATGGGTCAGACAGGAGTCGAAAGCAATAAAGTAAAATATAAATCTATCTTGATTCAATAACGACTCAGCATTAACCGAAAATCAATTCAAAATCGGCAGGGCGGTGATGGGGGTGGGACCACCTGCAGGACGAGCACCGATTTGGCCCGTCACTCCCCATCATGAGCGTTAAATATTTTGATTTAGGGACATTTTACGCTCATCTGGTTTTCCACTGTCAATCAACGTGTTGGGACGATTGTGACTAATATGGGAAACGGAATTGAGAACCGTGTGTGCACCTGATAATTGTGGCGACTTGTTTTTTGTTTCGCCTTTAGTTTTGCGTGGGCGTGTCAAATCGACGAAATTGGCCAAATTCGACGGTATACGACTAACATAACATGAGTTTAGCGTCGATTTCCCATGGCAAAATAAACGGTAGGCTGTGATTCTCAATTTGGAGTCGGCTCTGGGGCCACGACTTCGACACGAATCCAATTTGGAGTTTAGCTAAGTCACTAAGTCGTTTATAACGTTTATAGATGCAGGTCTGCGCTGTCAGGTCCGAAAACGCGCTTCAAAAACCGTCAGGACGAGCGAGATATGTACGTTATTTTTCTGTTTTCTGTTGTCCGTGTGTGTGCAAGTTTGAGCACCTGGTTTAAATTGGGGCCAATAGATGCGCGATAAGACAAACAATGCATCATTCTCTCACGCGTATGCCAAGAATTCTTATCAAGATGAAGAATCAGGGTTAAACTACTCATCTGCATAGTATCGTTACCAGTTTATGATCAAAATCCAGTTCTAAGCCATTTCAAGTCCATTTCCATGAGAGTGGCCTCCACCCACCCACCAACTGAGCTCAAAATATTAAACTGTGGTGTTACTCTGGGCCAGAAATACACAGACTTGATTCTTTGTTCCACAAAGGTTACTTTCAAAAACATGGTAGGGCGAGAGACTGGGCGGCAATTTTTCGTCAACTCAAAGCATAAAGTGGCGTGTTAATTTCGCCGTTACACTCTCGACACTTCAAATTTTGGGGGGTTGAAAATGTGGCCCGTGAAATGTGCCTTTTATTCGTCGTTCGGCTTCTAGTGCATCATCGTTTAAACATGGCCGCCATTGAGCCATTATGTCATGGCGCGCTTTTATATGTGATGGGATTATAATGCCGCATTAAAATACTTTTTACTATCATCTTTTTATGAAGCCGAGAGCATAAATGCAGCATGAGCTCAATTACGCCTTTGATGTGGCGACGTTTATTGGCTTGAGAATGATAAGGTACTTTCCGGCGACGCGTCGTTGCGCTTTCGAACAAGTCGAGTTCGTTTTTACCGACATTCTCATATGGCGAGACACGGAACATGGTTAAATAATTGCATATTCGAATCTAGAGTAGTTGCACTTGGCCCTTACACATTGATCGACCGTGAAACATATAACGAGCACTTGAAATTAGAAGTAGGCATTGGCCCATGGGCGTAGTGTAAAGTGTGTAGTGGTCAATGATAATTGTATTCCACGTTTTTCACCCTACAAGCGCAGCTCTCGATTAAATTTTCGAGTGGCCCGAAGTCAATTTTGGATTGTCCAATTCAGTGGTGCCCCTAAACAACAAGTGCGTCCGTTTCTCGTGGGGGCACACAATATGTGTATGTGTGTCTAAGTGTGTACGTACGAAAATTGAGAGTGATGCAGACACACGGAAGCACACTTGTCATCACTCAAAATAACACACGACTGAAATCACACAATTAGTAAAAAAAGTTGAAGTCAGTTGTACGCGTGATTGACACTCAATGCTTGACGACGTAGCGTGAGGAGCATAGTGTGTATTTTCGCTTCCATTTCCGCTTCCGGTTCTAGCCGAATTGTTAGTTGTAAATAGCTGCTCAATAAATAGCGTCACTCAATAACCGTCTTTCTTTTTATTAAAAAATATCAAGTACACGGTGTTTGGTACACGGTGTTAGGTGGAATAGGAAGGAATGCAATTTTGCACGTTGCTGCCGGCAGGTGTTTTGTGATCGGAAAGAATAAGACTGTGGGAATGTACTCTGAGAAAGTGTATGTTTGATACTACAAGTAAAATGGCGACTTTGATCATGCGCTCACTATGAAATATTATATATCCGGTATCACTCTCGCGGGTCAAGTGCATTTGACTTGATACCACCCCCGTGACGAAATCTCTCTCGCGCCGGCCTTCTGATCTAATTTTCCCAGACCTAATACATATCGCGCGTTATTTACCAAACCAGATGAAAGACTTCAGAAGGCGGAAGTATCAGATCTTCGCTCTTTCTTTCTCTGCATCACCAACATAAACTCAGACATTTTAAAAAGGTTAAGTAGCGTTGAAATCAATCGGCATCAAAGTCAAAACCGGCTGAGTAAGAGTAGACGAGGTGGGACGGACATCAGAACTCTGTTCATAATTCATAATTACGCGCTCTTATGAACGATTTCTATTTAGACGCGTCAGCCTGGATGGCGTCTCCCGGGCCACTTTGATGATCAATAAAGTTATGTGTCAAATGTTACAAATCACAATTTTTTCGATGATAGTAAAATAAACAGAACATGTAAGCTCACCATCAAAGCGCTGGTGTGTGACAAACACATCACTGTGAACTGGTGATATCACTGTACATGCAATAATATCGCACAATTGGCACAGTCGGTCTCTCACAGTCGAACATATATATCAAAGGCAACACACCGCCACAAAATGGAGAAACAGATCAAAGCGGCACTTTTATATCGACTTTGATCAAGGTGAAGCGTCAGAAGAAAATGCCGAACATTAAACTTGTTCAATGATAACGAGTGACATGGAAAGCATGATGCCGCCATTCTTGCCACTTCTAGCGTCTAAAAGAATCTAGCCGGCAGTTCATAAATTGGCATGATGCTGATGATGGCCCGTCGCATTTTTCGAAACCGCTGAAGAAAAATTTGTTTATAATTTTGCGTTCGAACAAGAACATGCAACTTTAGGATGTTCGCGAAAAATATTGTGATTTCGATTATCATCGTCAACCTGCTAAACTGATGATGTGATAAGCGTAGATATGGATCCGGTGGACGATGATTTGATTTGGGGATATGATTGATTTCCCCTGAAACATGTCTCAGTCTGTATTTAATTTGGTGATAGACTGTTCACTTCAGCGGTTAGCTACTACGCGTATTGGCAAGGTAGTTTCACTCTCTCCCACTCTCTCTCCTGTCATTCACCTCATCAATCAAACACTTTTTAATTAACGATTTATACTTTGTGTTCAAATCGATAAAATCACGCTCAATCTAAACGTTGTTACGAAGCAGAACAGAGCAGCAGCAGCAGCACATGCTTCTGACTTTTCTTGGCCTAGCTCCAAATAACTTTATTTTTCCACACGAGAAAAGAACGAACACCGTCAACGCTTACACACACACTTATGGCACGAAATTCCAGTCTAAGTAACTTCGTAATTATGAATTCAAGTTTAGCTTCACAAAAAAACGACCCGATGAGAGTGGGCCTACTCAAGCGCACACACTGACCGAAAAAAAGGGTCGAAACGAACCAATTCTGATGATTTGAACCAACACACAATAACGCACAATTGGATAATGGCCAAACAGTACTTATCGATATTAAAAAGAAAAGGGGTTGAAAGTGTACCCCTTACTCTAGTTGAGATACAATATACCACACACCGGATGGGATCACCTAATGGGATGCGGACCGTGGCCAACTAACATATATTTGACCAGACTTTTTAAGCAAATTTTCAATCTGTTTATCCAGATAGTTTATAAACAAGCAGAACAATTTTCGTCGCTCACTGGGGGGTGGGCCTCGCTGGGGCGACGCGGTGCATTTTGCAACTAAAACAACACACTCGAATTTCCGGTACGGTATCTACCAAAAAAGAAAGAAAGATATCGGTCATTTTTAGCCTTTTTTGGTATTGATTGATGACCTCTCCACCCCGTGAGATATAAAAAAGTTTGAACGCATTTTTGCGGTGATGTTAGCGACTGTGTCCGATACTAATCTTTTATCTCGGTCCCCCTAAATAACCATGGGTGGACATGGGCAAATGAGGGTGCGACATTGGAGAGTGGATAAGTAACTGTTGACAGAAAACGACAGATTATTGGTGCGTCTCTCGTCATGTCAACCCCTTCTAAATATCATCTTTTGCTCCTCGCTATCCGTCCAATTGATTTACTTTCGCGCGCGCCCGGACCCTCGAAACTAAGCCCAGCTGGTCCGGAAATGGCCGAAGCACTCAAACGGTGACTTTAACAACAACTTAGAATGCGAAAGTGGTAAGTGACGAGTGAGAATGAAATGAGGGTCAAACAACGAAGTATAATTAAATCAGGTGGCTTTTATGACTATAACGGCCAAGTTTACTACGTCCCGTTGATCGTTGTTCCGAACAACGACAGTTCCACTCGTTACAGCAGCACTTATTATTTGGCAGCATGCCTATGGTCACTACTTCGCTTCAACTTCGGTATTATGATCCGATTTGTTAGTTAGTTACTGTTCGATTCATTTCGGGCCACCGGGACACTACGGGCGGATAATCCCCCCTAGAGACCCATCTAAAATCCATTCAACACAATTGCCGATACATAGCGAGCAGATTGCTGCGTAATTGAACTACTACCACCAGCATACGTTTTATTGCTCAAAATCGACATCGATCGAGAAATGGCTCTCGTTGAAATGTGCCGACAGTAAACATATGGCCTGCTGAATATAATTGCATTCATTAACAAAATCAATGTGTCTAATTGGCTCTTCGTTCGTCCGGCCGGCGTCGTCCCACATGGGAACCCAATACACCGATCGCATAATGCAGCTGATTGGAATTAGGTGAAATTCAGGAGGCAGCGAAAATTAGTGTAGAGCCCACCACCACCACCACTGCCCTCCCGAAAACAGAGAGACAAGAACTGCGGTTGGCGCCGGGCCAATCGACTTCTCAATCTATATGTTCTGGGCTGGGTTGGTATCCAGAGTCAGGCTCAAAAATGGGGCTCGATTCGGAGAACGGAATTTTTCTCTCGCGCTTGGCGTAACGAACACACGCCCAACTTAACGCCAAAACATCTGATAGCTGTGGTGAGATGATGGTGACTGGGGCGTTATTAATTTTTTTTTCGTTGCACACCTCATCGAACATGGATAGTTATTTATTTCGTGTGTACAAAAGAACAAGCAGCTGTCATTTTCTGTTTCAAAATGGCCTTGTCAAAAGTAAAATGGAAAACGTGTATATGTTCCATTCGGAAGTAGGTGAGTTTACAGTAAACAATGCATTATGAGGTGATCACTTTATAACATTATTTAATGTTACATTAACGAATCGTGCTCACCACATTTGACTGTTGACGAAATGCGGGAATTGAACGATGGCACGCGACTGAGCGATGAGTTTGACGCTTTTCTGTGTAACAGTGGGGACTTTGAAAAAGAAGTGTAATTTTATACGGTAAATGCGGCTAAAGTGAGACTTACTTTAGTGAGTTGAACCCGTAATATATCAGCAGACTCTTTAAATATGCGAACTATTTCATCATGATCCTGGCTTTGTGTCGATATCTCATAATAACGAGCATTCAACTGATGGGCCAGATCCCGGCCCTCGTCAGTGCTGATTGATCGATTACGCTCCAGATCGGACTTTGTCCCAATGATGATAATCAACGGCTTTGGAAAGGCGGTCTTGTGAAGTAAATTGATCAGAAACGTCAGACGGGTCAGCTCGTTGAAACTTGCGCGATCGGTGACTTTATTTGGGCTTAATTTTCAGCTGCGTAATAAAAAAAAGAACAATGATTGATATCGTTTCGAGTCGCTATTTAAAAAAACAACGCCAGTGTTGATTAGATCTTTACAACCGTAGCGAACTTAAAACTGGGCTGACTTTGGGGAAGGTGCGATAATTAAAGCTTTAATCATCGTCATGGGAAATACTGTGCTTTTCGTTTTCTTACTTAGCAAAATTAAACCCAAGTTGAAAACATGAGGAAAAATACATCGCCCCAGCGGAGATGATCCTCGAATTCACTTTGCGCATGATCATCCTCGGACGATGATAATTGATGTTCGACGCGGCTCGACAGGTCAAGAATCTCGAACCGATGGCGATTTCCATCTTTGAACTCCATCTCGTGCACATATCGACTGTTCTGATGGTGTAGATACTCGTGGATAAAACGCCGTGTAACAAACTTGACCACGAAAGCTGAAACAACGAGCACACAAATTTAATATATGTTAGATCATCTGTTTAACAGTGTGAGTCCATAGTTTATACTAGCTGTTGCAAAAGTCAACTCTCACTCCGGGTATACTGTACGTACTCTAGTTAGTTGAGCCAAAAGTACATTTTAAAAAACGGGTCAAATATTATCGTCTGTAAAAAGTCAATTTCCGTACCTGATTTGCCAACGTTTTCACTGCCGAGGCATACAACGCGTGTTTTGCGCTGACGCAAGTCTTCCACTGAAACGCGCAGTCCCTTGCCCTTTTGGAAGCCGACACTTTAGAGTGAGATGGAGAAAAAAAATGTTCGAGAAAAAACAAAACCATTCTGTTCTGTGTGAGGTTACGTTGAAGATAAATACAGAATAATGTCATTTTGAGACGTTAATAATTCAAACGTAAATATTATCTGACCGGGTTCATAAATGACCCTATCTTTTATATATTAATTTATCCACCACGAGCCTGATGCGTCGCGATGCCTTCTTTACTGATGCCTGCGCCACTTGTGATATGGCGGCGGCGGTGTGCATTTGATAGTTCTCGACGTAGCCCTCGCTTAAAAACGAAACTTAAGTTCCAATTAAAGTTTTTTCTCACTCACCTCCGCGTTCGTTGAATTAATGAACGTCGACCGGGCGGTACTACGGGCGGGACACATCGACGATCAAGCGACACTGTTTTCCGACTCGCAAACATATCGTCGTCTGACTCGAACTCGTCGTCCTGGCTCTGTGTCGTCGTTTCGGTGCTCATTTTGGGAAAGCGGCCTCTCTGTGTGTTCGGGATTGACTTAAACTTATTTAGGCTCTCCCAGGATTCGCCCAGGGATCAAGCGCAACAATGGAATCTTTTTGTTTCTCTGGCTTTGCAGTTCTCAGACTGTGCGGCAGTTTTGCTAGACGATGAAGAAGTCCTTTGTCAAATCAAATATGTACTCTAAGGGCATCTAGGACCTCCTTCACTATCCGCTGGATCACTATATACGTGTGGTGATGATGAGACGATTTATCACTCGGACAGTCACATCAAGTGCTTTGTGTTTAAAATGGCATGGTTGTCTTAACTCCAAATTAGTAATTTATTACATCAGTGGATGAAGGAAGAATTTGCCCCCTCACTCCAGCCTGGTGATATCGACCGGAAGTGAACTATACTTTTAAAATAATCAGCTGTGTTTAAACAGCTACAAAACGGCGAGATTAATGGTAGCGAACTTCTTGCTTATGTTCCTGAAAATTGAACTGACAAAATTGCCAAGTCAGTTCCTTTCCATGAAAGCAACAAAAAGACAACGATGAGAATTAGACTCTTCAATTGCCTTCGGAAGTGTGGCGCATTTTAATTTTAGTGTCACATTTCCGCTCCTGATAATATCCCTGCACATTATACATTTCTCGTTCTGAGCTAGCATTATGCTTTAATGAAAAGAAAATGACTCGAAGAAATAGAATCAAGGCATGACACAAAACACAAAAACGACGTTGAACTTACCACCATGTCAATGCGGTGATAAATCTCGAGGGGGTCTCCACAGACACAAATGATCCAAGACAAAAATGCTCTTAATCCCATTTTGAGCATTGATAAAGGCCCTACTGACTTACAAACGCCTCACCCATGACCTAGTGGTTAAATGTCAGCCAAACGCGGCGATTTACTACTATCCAAAACGGAATACCGGAGTCTGAGCCATGTCGTCTGATCTATGTCACAGTCAATGCCTATAACGCTGAGCCGTGTCTTCACCGGACAATGACAACAAGTTCATACAAGCGACAAATAAACGTTTAAAATGTTAACAATCTCCTGACTATTGCGTCGGGCATAAATGCCCATCATTTGGCCAAGTGTGTTTCTTCTCTGTAACAGATTCATCCTATTGGAGTATTTAACGAGTAAAATAGTTTTTTGCTTCTGATTTCTTTTTTGTCAAGTTTCCGCAAATCAAGCGCAAATTTAAAAAGGCTGTGGCAATGTTTGCCGACTGGTGGGCAACCACACATAGTTTTTACACTTTCACGCATAATCATAGCAAGAGTATAGGGGAATTTGTAGTGCCTTCCGGAATTTTACAATGTGTAACTTGCCCATCTCAACAAATACGACTGTTTCGAAGCGATTATGGGTCACTGATAGTGGCATTTAAAGTGCGATTAAATAAAATTTAACACGATAGTTCGCATATTTTGAAGGGTTGTCGTTAATTGATCCACAAGAACAAAACAGACGGAAGAGGGACTCAGTAACGAAACAAAAATTAGTGTTTTATTACAAGTTTGGTGGTGTCATTAAAGATGAAGAATTTGACTTCGAATAGGACAATCTGAATGGACGAGAAACCGCATCATAAAATAGTATATATCCGGGCCCAATAATTATGGAATTATTAACCAAATGCGATGGAGCGCTAAAGTTCATCTCATGGCGAGTGTCTCAACACCCTCAGAGTTGAGACCAGTTGACCAAAGAATCTGTCAATGACCCCCAAAGTCAGATCAGATCATTAAAAGTTTATCTCTCATTTCGTCAAACTCTTATATCATCACCAAGCCGATAAGAAGTTACCTCTACGCCATTCACATCCGCGTTAACCACTCGAGCTAAGTCTGTCCGCTAAAATCGAGTACCCAGTGATAAGCTTATCGTTACAAGTGACATGTTTGTTTGCGTAATTATGCTCAATTTGATTGTCAAACTGTGCACTTGAAATGCATCAAATATGACGGGTTTACATCATTTGCGCAGGTTGCTACAACGTAAGTAGTAGTAATAAGTAGTCAAGTGGTGTGTACAGATTGAAAGAAGTTTATTGAAGAAATATCATAAGAGAGGTTATCATCGGAGGCATGGAGACTTGATCAATTTACAGATTCTTTTTTTGCTATATCGTCGATATCAGTCATGTTTTGGTTCGGGTTCGGTTCTTGGCTCTTATCGAGCTCTTTTTGTCTTCTGTTCTATTGTTGGCAGTGATTTTTGTGTGTGTGTGTGAACGACTTTATACATATCAAGCACCAATCAACCACAACGTACTATCGATGGGTGTAGTAGCTTTACTCCATTCTTTCAGGAATATTGCTTAGAGTTTGGGGTGTGATTTACGTTGAGTTTAATTGTTGTTGTTTTTGTTGTTGCTGTCGTTTTTGGAATTCCTTCACCATTCGTTTCGGAAGGTGTGGTTTACGATTGCTCAGTTCCGTGCACCAACCGGGTGATTTCGTTCGTGTGTACTGAATATAGTTGTTATTCTCTTGTACGTTTATATTCAACTCACCTGAATGATCGGTATTTCGAGCTTTGTGCGCAAAACGCCCGTAATAAGGGCATCATCGGCCTGCAAATCCGAGACGGTTTCGCGCGACACATCATAGAGCTGCTGACTTGTTTCCTTTGGCATCAGATAGCATGGGCCGTTACAATAGTTTGGATACTTTTCAGCATCATAAACCGTATCGGGCACGGCCCAGCGTCCCTCCCGCCACACTTTGCCATTCACAACTGTTCGCTCGGAACACTCGACAAAGTCGGCATCAGGAAGACGACTAAGATGACGATTCAGCAGCTCATCCAAGTCAACGTACGTGTCGTCGTCGATCGAGAGGGTGAACTCGGGTTTGGCGCAATGCTCAGAGCGCCACGCGAGGCCGGTCAGTGCCTTGACGGTTAAATTAGTATAACTGTCAATGTACTGGCCCAACACAATATCCTCGTGTTCATCGGCCTCGCGTTCTATCTGTTCTAATACTGCCTCCGCCGAGTCACCCGTTGGCATTCCGATTAGGAACACAATTGTCGCATCACCATTAGCAATACTGGCCCATGAGTCGCGAATTGCTTGGCGATGTTCTAAATGTAAGTTATTATTAGAAAAGCTTAGGACATGTGATAACTAACCGAAGTGATCGACTGACGATTTGACTGTTATTGCCACTTGCGCATTTTCACACGTACTGTTGTTCGGCAACCGGGCAAAGGCGAGATATTCTTCGCTTAATGCACCAGCTGGATCATTGACCATGAACCGATCAGGCAGTACATCGGCGTCCTGCTTACGGAACTAAGTTAGGTGTAATAATTTGATTTCCGCCGTTATATTCGTTAACTCACCCTTCCAAGGGGCACATGCTCCAGGTCTGGTGTGAATGCAATTGCCTCCTTGCTCCGATGCGTGTCGGATGCTTGTACTGTTCGTAATATTTTAATTTCGTTTTGTTTCGTTTGATGATTTTGACGTTGCGTTTTCGTTTTCCGTTCCCGATAACCAAAGACATCTATCTCCGGTAAATTGATGGCCCCTCCATTCCATACCATGTTCGAAATGCTGAAAGAGAAGTACATTTTATGCAAATGATGACTTCGAAGTCACATCTTATTTAAATCCGTGTTTCTGCTGAACAAGAACCCCATTTTTCAACCGTTCAATTTCTACCGCCGAACTGGGACGTTAAAAATGACCAAAAAATTCTAGTGGTAATATTCATTACCGAACCCATGTTTACATTTTTCGCGTACATCTATAATTTAACATTCGTAATTATCCTACTGCACCTCCCCGCCGACTCCCTTCGATTCGGACTGAAGATGATCAAGGGTTCTAAGTGATTTTGGACGTGTAACGTACGCACGAAGAAAAAAAGAAGTGGAGTTTTATTCCTCGAAACGGGATAGTAATTAGCGGTCCAACAACGCTGGTGTGTTGGTTGGTAAGTGTGCCGTCCGTTCCATTTATTGTTCCAGTCATCATGGAGCCAATGGATTAACACACTTTCCCCTTCCGCTCCGCCGCCATTTTCACTAACCAACCACCACCACCACAAGGGCAGAGTTGGCTGTTCTTTAATGAGATCAGAGTAAGAAAAAAATAGTACGCGAGCACTGCTGCTGCTGCTGCCTCTTCCAGTTAGGGGTAGACAGGATAGCGACTAAATAACCACAGGAATACGTCATAAATAACCACGACGTAAAAATCTCGCATCGCTGTGAACAAACGAAAAGTCTAATTAAATGGAACACCCTAGGGTTGTCCCCAAACAGATTGTTGCAGCCTAGACCGGAATACAGCCGGAACTGCGGAGACGGTTTTATTATAACCCTGCCGCGGATGTACTTTGCATCTTTGTATATAATCGACTTTAGTTGCTTACCTTTCTCGTAATGGTTTATTGGCCAACAGGAGCGATGTAGAAATGATTGCAAACTGTCATTGTGATTCAATCAGTGGTCAGACTAACCCAAGAGGTTACAAATATGATGACGGCAAGCAGCAAAAAACGTTTTAGCGCGAAAAAGTGCTGTTTACACGATTAGTGTAACTGGTCAGGCTCCATAACGGGTTAAAAGGTCATGAAGACGCGCCAGGGCCGTTACTAATAGATTTGGACACGCCCACGCAAACTCGAAAGTTCAAGTAAAATTATAATTACTTTTTAAAAGTATTAGTAATGATTGAATCACCCTTAACAGAAGAAAAACTATCGTAGCACCCAGACAAATTTTCTTTGCAACATTCCAAAAGCCCGGCTTCTCACTTGATATTTCGTCATTTCGCTGTGTTGTTTCTGTATTTACTGGTTCTTGTTTACTTGTATCCTCTTCAATCGTTACTGCTTGATCATAAACTTCTTTGTTATTTTTTATGTCACTCATTTTTGTGTTTTTAATATTTGCAATTGTAGACACGATTTTTGTCACCCACAAAGTGGCGTGTGTGTCTTTGTCAAAAAAGAAAGGTTGTTACTGAAACGCTCGAAGCTTAATTTCGTCAGAAATAATATGGCTGCTGTGTAAAATATGCGCTTGAACAAATAAATTCAAATTATAGATGGGGGTGTAGTAGTAGTCGAGAACCTATATGGCGTAATGATAACGCAAGGTATGTCTCGATTTATAGTAATTTAATGGGGATTATTAGGCCACCGTAATAATGTTTTTTATAACTTCTACTTTCCAGTAGCGACACTAGTATTAACGCTTAGTGTTAGCTTTTGCAGCTTTATACGCGTTTAAATTTGTAGTATTTTTCGTCGCACTGTAATTCAAAAGGCAATCAGCTAAATTGAAAGCACTGTGTGTAATCGGTTGGCTGCACAAACACTGTGTTGGGATTTTTCACCCTGAGTTCACTCGTATAGTATAGTCGTCCTAATAAACGCTTAGTCGGAGTGAATCGTGTGTTGCGGCGGTTCGTTCAGGCACTTTCAGGTCACTAGTCAGGAAGGAAAACGTTTTGTTCAAACGTACTCCCGCTCTTCGGTAGTGTTTTCGGCTCTGTCGAGGTATTACCCCCTGAAATAATAAATGTTAGTTTGAGTCGATCAATATGACGGATTTTCATTACGAGACGAAAGAATAACGCGGTGTAGTTTAGAAGAACAATTATGGGCCTGGTAACAAACGAATGATCTTTCCATTATCCGTATTATGACATATCCCCCCTAAGTTTTTTCATGTTTCGATGGTCAACTAAGCAAATCGATGATTCGGCCGCTAATGTATGCCGCAGTCGGCCTGTCCTTGAACGTTACTTCATCATAATTAGTTACGAATCATATTCAGCTATGGTCAAGCCAATAATAGGCGCCTTGGGTTATCAAAAAGGCTAAGTTGAGTACGTACACTTTAAAGCAAGATAACAATGGGCATCATGCAAAGAAGTAAGTCGCGGCGAAGCTCTGAGAATGAGACTTTGATTATACAACATAAGCAAGATAAAACTGTCCCACTACTACAACTCATTAATCTTGCGCCTTATCGAGGTCTAAGTACGCGTATGATTCAACTAAAAGAAGCGTGCATATATCTAGGAGAAGTTTGCGGCCACCTGCTCGGGCGATTTCAAATCGTAATCTAGGTTAAGCGAAGATCTCGCACTTGGTTTCTTTACGGAGCCTGGCGCAAGCCATAAATGCTCCAACTTTGGACAGGTCTTGTGGTGGATGGCGTATTGATCGAGACAAATTTCAGGCTCTCCCAAATATACATGACAGCTAAATTGGCAGGATTATGGCGACGATCAGGGGCGCATTAACGCCATGCGCTCACATTTCAGCGTTGATCAACACTTGATAGGGGATTTGGGTGAATAACACCTGTAACTGGATGGACCTGTTCAAGTAAGCTCCCCCTATTTATAATGATCATGGAGTAATCTAGGAAAAATCCACTAACCCCATCAAAAACCAAAGTACTCTCAATGAGCACCCTCTCGAAATTCTATTTTTATGATGAGGAAGTCTCGAAATTCACTCACAAAGAGCGGAAACGGTCCCTGTGTCCAACTCTCCAAAAATGGAACCGAATCAACGTAACTCTTATTTTGGCCGACAACATTTTGAACAAGACATTGACAAGCTCGAGCGAAATCAACATGCAATCAGCCTCTCCCATGATCGAACAGCTCTATAGCGGACCGTCTTGGATGGTTTCCTTATCAGCAATGTTGTTCACCTCTACGTCCTGAGCGATAGCACAACCGTTTTGTTCTTTTTTCAATCGTGTTCACGTCAGAAAGGTTAATTCTAGTGAGATTATTGCGTCAAACAAAAATCAGTGCTAGTAGTGACGACCAGCACCTACCCCTCCTAAGACGTTCAAAAAATATCATCGCCAAACCGCAGTCAACCGAAACGTCCCAGAATACAAATACAATTGTGGTTAACTACTCACATACAACATAACACACACGGCAGTAATAGATTATGCTCGAGTCGTCCAGTTCTCGTTTGTTATGCGGTTACTAAGCATGTTACCAGTTACCCCGGGTGTTCCAGACTTCAAGCGCCGAAGCCAAGTCACACATGATGATCGACTACTTCTCTTGAGACGTTTACAAATGCAGCACACTTTATGCTAAATTCCAGTCAACCACCGCCACTCTCACTTCCACGCAATGTTGCTTGTTTTTCGCATGCTGCGACCGAAGTTCAACATCAATGACGTTCATGCCATTTTAATAAGTACCCCTCTAGTGCTCTGTTTGTGGTTTACTTTGACGGATTTATTTTGTCCATAGTGGTTGATTAGAGACCACTTCAGATTACGGATCATTAATTTTGTGGTTGTGCTTTCGGCTTTTAATTTATAAATTATGACAACCTTTCAAATTCCAAAACGGTTATATAAGCCCAACTAAGAAGCCGTATCTAATATCAAAATCGTCATTTTCATCTCACGTGTCGAATTATGACGTTTCGAATTATGGTTTCGTCGTAATCGCCCACACTGTAAACTGTGTCTACTGGCTGGAACATGGGTGGAAAAAATCATTACGAGTGTTTATTATTATAAAATAAAAACCAGTGTTGTCGTGTTTGAACCATTTGGCACACTGGGCGCGTAGTCGGGGACTACGGGTCTATTCGACGCATGTTTAGTCTTAGAGTGAACCGTGGTGTTAGATTTGGCAGCATTAAACCAGGCGATGATAACGGCTACTTATCAAGTGAAAAACGTTTCCATGATAAAACTAGGCAGGACAGCAGAACATAGCCTTCTGATAAGGAGACTACGGAATGTATAGTTGTTAGAGACAACGCTGTGAAGTGAAAAAGAGACCCAGATTACATGAAACGAACATGTGAGTCAAAAGCTGCAAAATCGCTTATCAACAACTATAAATAGGACCGGGCCGAGTCAAAACAGCTGAGTCGAGAGTGGTGCAAGGCGGATGGCGTGGATTTTGTCATCAAACAACATTTGAAATGAAGTTCAACGAAGTCCCTCGAAGTTCCACGCGTTCTATTTGACGTAAAAGCGCGTTAAAAGTGCCAGCTGCTTGTTATAATATCATCTAGGAGGATTTACATTTTTCACATGTCCAAAAAGTGTCCCCCGAAAATCCAATAATTTGACGTGACCTTTTACGTCAAAATCTAGTGCCTATGTAGTAAGTGTTACGTT
Organism: Oikopleura longicauda; assembly: GCA_004367895.1. Taxonomy (NCBI): domain Eukaryota; kingdom Metazoa; phylum Chordata; class Appendicularia; order Copelata; family Oikopleuridae; genus Oikopleura; species Oikopleura longicauda. Next base: position 22,465 of record SCLD01112168.1, read on the forward strand.
ATGCATACAGACATAGAACATGTCAATCCCATTTGGTAGCCCCGCCATACTCACGTGAAAATTTCTTTCAGTGACGCAATGTATTCCGCCGCTGTTTATGAGCTCAATCACTCAATGTAATGAGCTTGTGTGAGTTTACACCTTGGTGGCGTAATTACATCAGAAAAAGGGGCGAGGGCAACTCGTACTATTCCACTTAATTTGAGCCACTTTGCTTTACACTGGTCGTCGACTTATAGTGGTTGTGTTTTATAATTCCTAAATGGAACATTGACGAGCGGACACTGATTGCTGCTGCACTCTCGAAATCCTAACCCACCACTGAAGAGCTAAAATAACTGCACGCGACAAATGATATTCAAGGTGGACGTTTTTGGAACGGCAAATCATTGAGCTTCTTCAGATTACGTCAAAAATTAAATTTGGACTGTTCGATTCTTTCGAACATAATTCCAAAATGAGCCGAAGAGGGGACAGATTTAATAAATCAGGATTTTAACCCCAGTCCCTGCCCACTGACACACACACACATCCAGGCACTTATGCTGATTGTGATCTCTCTCTTACGGGACGATTTATTAGAATGCCTATGTAATGAGCATTGCGGGCCAATACTGAAGAGAACGACGGCTTTTCGACGGCTTTACGTCAAACATAATTACGCCATCCGTGACTGCTCGTATGTGTACTACTACTATGCTGGCCGTATTGTGCCAGCTGTATCCCACAACTATCTTATCACATGATATGGATAACATATCAACGCTGAAAACGCTAGTTTTCCCCGTATTCTGTACAATTGTTCTTCTAATCTCTTGTTGTCTCTTGATTTCATTATTGTTCATATGATGTGTTCATCATTATTTTAATTGCTTACCTGTGTCTTGATTGCCTTTGAAAAAAAGAAGTTTGCTAATATGGCTTCAGAACAAACGGTTTACCCTGTAGAGCCGTGGCTGAGCGAAGAGGAGGACACATTGGACATTGAGCTATAGCGCCACCCTAGTTCCTCTCTCGGCATGTGATATAGATTTGGATCTAAATGTGTACGTTCAATTAAACACCCGTCGTTTACGATAAACCAAACATCAGCTGACTGTAAGCATCGCTTATCATCAGCAACAGACTCCAGCACACGGGGCGCCAAGTCAATCCAACATAAATCCTTGTATCTAAAGACTGGATAGAATAACAACGTGAATAATGCACAAGTACTGGCCCCGCGTGCTGACCCATCATATGGGCACCAAATTGACCCCTTATTTTTTGTGGGTCAATCGAAGTTAACCCGTGTTATTAGTCCAACGCGATTCTGTATGTTTTGCCTTATTCAAAAATGAGCGGCCTAAATAGAACTACGGTCTCAATCCACTGTTTAGCCAAACCATGGTATTATACACGATGGGGGATTGGCGAGGGGTTGGTGTTGCTCGAGAAAGTCTCTTCTCTTTTTGTGTATGTGGCCACACATGACCACTGAATACTGAAAGTGCCCCCTGATTGCGCTGCGCAAGACGCCTCAGACCTCAAAACGGGTTTCTCTCTTTTATTAAATGCATTTTGACTTACGGCCAGATAAAATCTCAATAGTAGCGTTTGACATCCTTCGCGCGAGGAATCTGGCATTCAAGGCGGGTGTTACGTTGACACCATTGTCGCCTCCCCCAGTTCGACGGTCAATTCAATTGAGGGAACAGAATAGATAGAGGTGGCGGCAATGCGGTCACGCCGCCCCATCATAATTTAGGTTGAATTCTGTCGAAGTCGAGAAGACGAGTGACACAAGGCGTTCATTATTTGGTTAGGTTTTCACGCTAGTGAACATAATTTGTGGAACTCTTTTGGGTCAGGGCGACACTCGAAGTTCTGAGGGACTTTCGTTGATTAGCCAAGATCCACACCAAAATCCAGACGGGACATCGTATTTACCCATCAATAGGAGCGTCGCGGAATGCGCAAATATAAATATGGAATTTTTCTAGTCATATACCTGCCGCGGCCGCCGCCGCTGATGTACGGATAAGGTGCAATCAATAATTTTTTTTGTACTTTAATCGTTACATAACAGCTCCAAGTCTTTGTTAACAGCGGCTTGTGGCAGGCGCGTGTTCGAAATTTCTTGGTGGAATGAATGTTCGTCGACAACTTTATCAGGACAAGAGAAAAAAAGTTACGCACTAATGATGTTTACCATAAACAGCAGGAACATTTGGCTACTGCTACTGATTTTTATCGCTAACGTCCAATATGATTACATCGTTTCGGGATAAGGCTCAAGCAACATTCATTCTTCCGGTAGCCCGATTCATTACTCGCTGCCAATTAGCCGCTCATTAGTAATCAAGAGACATACACACATACACACGGTTGTTGATTAAAAAAACGAAAGCTCTAATTTATTATATAAAAAATAAAAGCTCTGGATGGTGGTTTGGTTGGCAATTTGAATTGAATGCATGCCCTGTACAGTGTGTGTTGATGTGTTCGTGTTTGTATCTAATCCTCCAGTAGACTCTTGGCCAGGGGCGCCAGTTTCTTGCGTTCGGCAACGAGGCAGTTTTCAAGTTCTTCCTGGATCTCTTGCAACGGGTCGACTTCATCCGTGTTTTCGGGCTCTAAATAATCAGTTACTCAAATGATTGCGCTTTAAAATCGAAACTAACCTTCTTCCTCGACCTTTGGCTTGTTCTTCTCGCGCTCCTTCAGCTTCAGCTCGCGTGCGCGCGCCTCCAAGACTTTCTCGCGGCGCATCTCGCGCTCGAACAGGGCCCCACTGACCTGCTTCTCGTCTTTTTGCAATTGGCTCAGGGCGTCGCTTAGTTTGAGCATTGTAACCGTTCCTTCGGCATCGCCCACCGCCATGCGGCTACCCGCCTCTTGGACGCGGAGTGAACGCAGGGCGCAATCGGTGATTTTTTCTAAATTTTGTTGTTTTAGCTCTTTTTCAAATTTTGACAGATTCGTACCTGATAGTGTTGGCTCGGCATGCTTCACCATCAAATCCCAAATGTCAAGCGTTCCGTTCATGCTTGTGGTGAAGAAAACAGCTGGTCGCGTCGGTGACCATGCCGCTGATGTTAAGTAATGTGGATAGTTCTGAATTAATCAATTAAATCAGAATTGAAGTTCAAGTTCGCTTCTTAAGTACCTTCATCGATATAACAGCCGAGTCCTTGATATCCTCACTCCAGATGCGTGCCATCCACTCACCCACGGTTAAAAAGTATTTTGGATTAAATGGATTCCGCGTGATCTTGTTCACCGGGCCACTGTAGGATTGGTACAGATTGGCTATCTTGTCGGCGGCGGTCTTCGCCTTGCGATTACACGTTATTATTGTTCCTTGTTCAGTCCCGACCATGAACTTGGTCGGCATTGTTGGCTCGTACTCGAGGCACACGGCGCCCAGGGCAATACTACAGATAAATAATTATCAAAAGTACTGCTAGCCATGTCTAAAAACTTACTTTTTGTCGAGTTTCTTTGTTATGTCAAGTATTAGTTCTTCAACAGGCTGTCGCATGTTTCGCGTGTCCCACCATTTACAGGTGCCATCAGTTGACGAGGAGAAGAAGTCGGTTCCCGTTTTTGATTGGATCCACAGTGCCGAGTGACATGGGTCGGTGTGGCTCACATCAAGTCGCGTCACCTCAGTTGGATGCGTGCTATTCTTGCGCACGTCCCAAATGCACACCTACAGACACATGCGTGAATAACTCATGAACTTGACAGAGTTCTATTTGAATTAAAACCAACCTGGCCGGAGTGCAAGCCGCCCAGTATAACGTGCGAGTCCTTTGGATTGTACTCGAGGCACAGTGCCATCGATGGCGGGCGGAGAATGGCCTCGGGCTTGTTTGAATTCTCGACATTCCACGTGTAGCACTCGGTCACGTTCGATGCCGATTGAAACGTCAAATTAGCATGGGCCACCACCAACGCACGTCCGCCATCAGGGTGCCAGGCGCAGTGAATGGCGCTGCGTTTCGCACCGCTGTAGTCGCGGAAGCGGTTCATTGTTCGCGCACTTTAAGTTTAATTTTCAAAAAACTGCTGATTAAGTTTTAGCTGATAAGTGAACCTTGGCGTGTCTTGTTTTAATTGAGATATGGGCTCTTCAGTGAAGTATTTCTCATAAACATCTATTGCATTATTTTGTCTAATTATCTGCTCAACCAGCCCGCCCAAGCGTACGATGGTGCGTTGAAAGGATTCGTCCTTCTCAACTTTCTTTCTAAATCGCCCCGTCGCCTCCATATCTAGATGGTAACGCTGTATTAGCCACTACTTACAGTGTGGCTCACTAACCTGATGGGTTTATATCTTTGCTCCATCCGCCCTCGATGTGGTAAACGCCCTTAGTTGTTGTTTCGAATCGATCTGTATTGACGTCGTGCTCTGACATGACGGGAATGGCCTGGGTGCCGCAATGTGTTGGATTTCGAACAATGTAGTTCTAAATCGAACGTGTCCCAAACTAGGTCAAAAAAAGTGTCAAAAAATACTCACTTCTCTGTCATCGGGATTTGACTCAATGTCAATCACCAGCTCGGTGGGCCGATCGGCAAAGTTCGGGTGCTTGCCAAAATCGGCCCGTTTTTTCTGATAGACGTACTGACTCTCCATTGTTGATGGAGAAACGTCGTTGCCTAGGTCCTAGAAATGTCTAAATTGTAAAAGTGAACGACAAAATTGATAAGCAAGACAAATCTAGAATGTTTTAGCGACAAAATTGGAAATTATATAGCCAAGAACTGAAAATGAACATTTGTGGCTGGCGAACCGCGTAATTCAATGTCAAGACGATTATTGCAACGCTAAGTGCATCATAATCGGACCTAGTCAAAAAATATTCATCGAAGAATTTACAACATCGATGTACCAATAGTAAAGCTGCTCGAGTTCAAGCACCGAACTCTTGGATGATCAAACCTTTTAGAGCAGTATTTTGTGTGTATCAAACACACCTTTGACACTGCTTGAGCATTGATATGAGCATCAAACCTAAAGTCTAACTTTAGCGGCTAATATGATTCAACATTCAGTAGCGGACTAAGTGACTTGTGTTAACATTATCGCTTTAAATAATGAAAATGCCTTAAAAAAGATCGAACAAAAAATATATAAAGTCAAGCCTATATTCTCGGAAATTGTCGCCGTCATCAGCCGATAAATGTCTGAAACCTCTATATATGCTGTTAGACTTGCTCGAGTTGAACTAAAGTGGTTTCATCATGGATTTCCAAAATTAATAATACAATGCGCGCAGACCTGGGCAGCTCTTATGGTGTGTGCAGAGCTAATAATGCATAAATAACCGGGCCTAAGTAAGATGGGTTAGAGCGCCCTTATCCTCGTATCAACGTCGAATATAAATGTCGGAGTCGACATCGACGTCGGTCACATCGGAAAAAATAGGAAACACGAACAATGAAAACAATTTGCTTGTTTATGTGCGCCTTCCAGGCGGTGCTGGCCTTCCCGCGAATGCCCTCACAAGTGTTCATGGACGCAATGGGTAAGTTGTGTTGATTGGCTTACTGATAACGCTATTTTACGCTTCGCGCTGATCGATAGAGGGCCTAGAGCACGCCAGCTATGAAGACCTATTGAACAGTGACTACTTCGTCAAACGGTATGTGTTGATAAACAACCGGGCGCGACGACGCTGATAACACCTTTGTTTTGTAGTTCAATCACCGACGGCATAAACAAAAAAGAGTACGCGTATGACTTTTTCAAATAAATTTTTACTTCACACCTAAATCACCGTGTTTGATTGAATACTTTTATCAAGTGAAGTTGATTTCTTCTTCGTTGATCTTTCGGTTTGACTACCGGTTTTTTGTAGCTTCAGATGTTGCCGCTGCATAAACGCTGAATTCTGACATGGCAAAAAGCTCAAAATGACGGGTAAAACTGAATCTTTATTTCAATATCAGCTACTAGAACAACAAATTCATGAGTTCAGTTATGAGCTTTAAAAATAACATTTCTGGTCAGCAATTTTCTGATATAATACGCATCCGGTCTGCGTTAAAATAACTCGTTAAAGTTATGTTTTTATATTGGATTAATTTCTTGTCAAAACCTGCCCATTATAAAACGCGAACTCGTTTACAATAATCAAACCAGACTAAAAATCAAGTTTTGATTCAAAGATGAAACTTTTCGCCGCCGCCGCAACCATCTCCGCCGTCACGGCCTGCTCATTCGCGCCACCGCCACCGCCAATTGACTTTGCCCCGGTTATCCAGGCAATTCAGGTATTAATTGAAATTAAAAGAAGTTTTCTATAAAGC
>SCLD01112279.1:0-28753 GCA_004367895.1 Oikopleura longicauda
TTATTATCGGCGTCAATTTGAAAACTCGTTTAAGCTTACGGATGATCATGTAAAGCATTACTTTGTATTTGCATTGATGTGGTCACTTGGATCTCTTTTAGAGTTAACCGACCGTGAAAAACTTGAAGCTTTCTGGCGTGGACATGATGGTATGAAGCCTCTTCTTCCAACTTGTGAAGGATCGCAAACAATATTCGAGTTTGTTGTTAATGCTACAGGCCAATGGGAAAACTGGAGTAAACGGGTTGACCTTTATGACTATCCAAAAGATTCTATCCCTGATTTCAATTCAATTCTGGTCCCAAATGTTGACAATGTTCGAACTGACTTTTTGATGCACCTGATAATGAAACAGAGCAAGGCAGTCTTGCTCATAGGTGAACAAGGTACGGCAAAAACTGTTATGATACAAGGATATTGCAAGCGATATGATATTGAACGTCACGTTACAAAATCTTTGAATTTCTCTTCGACGACAACGCCACAGATGTACCAACGTACTATCGAGTCATATGTTGACAAACGGGTTGGTACCACTTTTGGTCCACCTGCTGGTAAAAAAATGACAGTGTTCATTGACGATATCAATATGCCGATTATCAACGAATGGAAAGATCAAGTGACAAATGAAATTGTCCGACAATTGTGCGAAAATGGTGGTTTTTACAATCTTGATAAGCCTGGTGACTTTATCAACATTGTTGACGTGCAATTTGTTGCTGCTATGATTCATCCCGGTGGAGGGCGAAATGATATCCCACAGCGTCTCAAGCGGCAATTCAACATTTTCAATTGTACATTGCCATCCAATACATCTATCGATCAAATTTTCACAACCATTGGAAACGGTTACTTTGTGCAAGAACGTGGCTTTGACGGAAGTGTCTCATCCATGGTGGACAAAATCGTTCCAATTACACGCCTTCTGTGGCAGAAAACTAAGGTCAAGATGTTGCCAACCCCTGACAAATTCCACTATATTTTCAATTTGAGAGATTTGTCGCGTATTTGGCAGGGTATGCTCACAGTAAAATCCGAAGAATGTCAAAGTGCGATCGAGATAATAAATCTCTGGAGACATGAATGTACTCGTACAATTGCCGATCGGTTTGTCTCCCAAAAAGACCGGGACTGGTTCCAAGATACACTAAAGGAACTGGTCGGAGAGCACTTAGGTGAAGGAACCTTGTCTGAGATGAATCCGGAACCATTCTATGTCGACTTTCTCCGTGAAGCACCGGAACCCACTGGTGAGGAGCCCGACGATTTCGATTTCTCCGCACCTAAAATATACGAATTGACTTCATTAGAAACTTTGTACGAAAAGCTTCTAGAATACCAAGAACAATATAACGAGAACATTCGTGGAGCAAAAATGGGATTGGTCTTTTTTAAGGATGCAATGACTCACATGGTAAAAATTTCGAGAATTATCAGAACACCACGTGGTGCCGCTATGCTTGTCGGTGTTGGTGGTTCTGGTAAACAGTCTCTGACACGGCTTGCAACTTTTATCGCTGGCTACACTACTTTTCAAATCACACTTTCCAAGTCTTATGGTGTGAATAACCTCCTAGAAGACTTGAAGCTCATGTATAGAATGGCTGGAAAGCAGGGCAAAGGAGTAACTTTCCTATTTACCGACAACGAAATAAAAGATGAATCGTTTTTGGAATATCTGAATAACGTCATTGCTACTGGTGAAGTTTCAAATCTTTTTGCTCGTGACGAAATGGATGAAATGCTTCAAGAACTTGTCCCGGTTATGAAAGCAGAAATGCCTCGACACCCACCCACTAATGAAAACTTATATGAATATTTCATCACCAGGGTGCGCAATAATCTACACGTTGTGCTTTGTTTCTCACCCGTTGGTGAACAATTCCGAAGAAGAAGTCTTATGTTTCCGGGTTTATTCTCTGGCTGTACGATGGACTGGTTCTTCAGATGGCCAAAGGAAGCCTTGGTTCAAGTCGCAGAAAACTTTATGAATGACCCTACCTTCAAAATTGAAACAACTGATGAAATAAAGGAACAGTTAGTCGATGTTATGGGTCAGATTCAAGATATGGTATCGGAAGTTTGTGATCAATACTTTGATAGATACCGCCGTAGATGCCATGTTACACCAAAGTCATATTTATCATTCTTATTGGGCTACAAAGACCTTTATGCTAAGAAATTGGTCGAAGTATCCCACTTAAGGGATCGAATGACCACTGGTCTTTTGAAATTAGCTGAAGCCGAAGAATCTGTGAACGAATTGGCGATTGAATTGGTACAAAAAGAAAAAGATCTCGATGTGGCAAGTGCAGAAGCTGAAGTCGTCTTGAAAGAAGTTACTGCTAAATCAACAGAAGCTGAAAAAATCAAAGCCGGTGTTCAAATTGTAAAAGACAAAGCTCAGGCTATTGTAGACTCTATTGCAGCCGATAAGGTCAGTTTTTTAACCGAGGAATTTGTGAGTCAACAATCACGTGACAAAGATTGATTATCCGAAATCGCGTTTAAGTTGACAAAAATATGATTGTCATGGTCACACGAGTTCATTTCCGGTCACTTCCGGTTTCTATCTTACATAGACCCCGAGACTCGAGTCTTCAAAGCATCATTTTTTTCTTAAGTCATTTGCTGAAGCCAAATTGGAGGCAGCAAAGCCTGCACTTCAAGCAGCTGAAGATGCTCTAAAGACAATTACGCCAAATGATATTTCAAATGTGAAGAAACTTCAGAAACCACCACATTTAATCAAACGTATCTTAGATTGTGTCCTCATTTTGATGGGTAAGACACTTGATACAGTAACGCCGGACGAAGAAAAAGGAATTGGTCCGACTCCCTCATGGCCCAGTGCCGTCCGAATTATGAATGATCCCAAATTCTTGAATAATCTACTTTACTTTGATAAGGATACTATAACTGATGAAATGGTTGACATGCTTCAAGTCTATTTCAGAGAAGAAGATTATAATCTAGAATCTGCAAAGAGAGTCTCGTCTAATGTTGCTGGTTTGTGTACTTGGACGCAAGCCATGGCCTCCTTCTTCGCTATCAACAAAGAAGTTCTTCCCTTGAAAGCAAACTTGGCTATAGCCGAAGCCAAACTAGAGAAAGCCAACGCAGAACTGGCCGATGCTCAAGGAAAGTTAGACGCTGCCCAATCATCATTGGACGCGGCTAATGCACAATATGATGAAGCCATGGCTCACAAACAAGCATTAATTGATGATGCCGAAGCATGTAAAAAGAAAATGTCAAATGCTTCAGCTTTAATTGATGGTCTTGGAGGAGAAAAAATCCGATGGAGGGAAGCTGAAATTGAATTTAATGATCAGATAAGAAGACTGGTTGGAGATGTTCTAATGGCTACTGGATTTCTCTCATATTCTGGTAACCCATATTTTTAGCCAATTATTTTTCAAAACAGCGAATAGTGCGATAAGCGAGCAGTTCGAATCGTGCGAACAGTTCATTTTTTTAATTCGTCAAAGCCGTCGAACAGTGTCGAGCCTGCCTATTTACCAAATTTTAATCCAAATTAAAAATGGAATCTTCAGGTCCTTTCAATCAAGAATTTCGTTCCAAACTGATCGATGGATGGCAAAAGAAAATGACTTTGCATGATATTCCATTTACAGAGAGTCTGAAACTTATTGATATGCTCGCTGATGCGCCAACAATTGGCGAGTGGAATCTACAAGGCTTGCCATCTGATGAATTGAGTACACAGAATGGTATTATTGTCACTTCGGCAACTAGATTCCCATTATTGATTGATCCCCAGGCAGGTTTTCGAAACAAACGTCTGATGAATTGATTAACACCTACGGCCCGGGACGAGCTGGCAGTAGACTGCCAAAATCCTCAAAAATGCCGAATTTTCAAGGGGGAAATTTGAGCGGAAGTGAACCGGAAATTGAAATTCCGTAGTCCTCAGATAGAATATTTTTGCCACGGAGAATACATAATTTTGTCAGATTTAATCTACAAGCATCCAAAAGGCCAAAATACATGTCTTCTCATCCCGTAGGTGCGAAAATCAGAAAACAATAATTTGAAAACCACTCAAAGGGTCAAGGTAAAATATGGATTACCAATCGTGAAGCGAAAAATGACCTCAAGGTCACAAACTTGAATCATAAATATTTCCGAACACATCTCGAAGATGCTCTGGCCAATGGTCAGCCGTTATTAATTGAAGATGTCGGTGAAGATATTGATCCTGCGCTAGATAATGTTCTAGAGAAGAATTTTATCAAATCTGGATCGACATTGAAGGTAAAATGGCCCTATTTGATCGAAAATGATCTCAGACTAACATTTAAACATTAATAACTCTGAACTGCTTCAGCTCAACTCAGATAGCATACATTATAAGTTATAACATTACCGATGCGTCAACCTACGCAAAGTCCATACAGTATGGAGCATACTGAATTTCATAACCTACGCTTATACTAACTTTCGCATAACTTGTTATAAAGGGCGAGGAGCCTAAAGACCAAGATCCATCAAAGAAGCGATTTAAACAAGTAACAACCCAATCTTTTAAAGACTATTAAAGTGAGGTGTGTCTTCACGGTGATCATTTGGTCCCCATTCCGATTGAGGTATTATGGAGACGACGGCTATTGGGAAGACGCACCCCACGTTTTAGATCAATATATCCACCGCTTTGCATGACATAAAATTAGATCCAAAATTCATTTTTCACTCATTTTTGAAAAAAGACAGACCCTATATGTGTTTACTCATTTTTAAACACATTTTTGGGCTTAAACTGCCCTTTGAATCGATATAACATTTTCATCAAATTACGAAAATCTAGCCTTGGGAAATTGCCGAACAATTCGGTGGGGATGAGACTAAAATACCACGAATGAACCGAGTGAGTTTTAACCACTTTGTGAGAATCACGTGGTTATGTTTATTTCTTTTTTATCGAAATTTTGAATTTCGAATTTTAAACATTTCGAGGAATTCCTCTCCAAAAAATATTTTCGAAACTGAAATATTTTCAAAAAAGAGATTTTTCACAAAAATGAACAAACGCTTACAATCAACAATTTCCATATAGCAATGATTCTGGCTATATGGCGTTAATTCAAATCGAATCAAATCAAATCGTAGAAATTACTCAAAATTTGTTATCAATAATTTATCAAATGATTTTCGTTTCATTTTTTGTTTGTTGCTTGTTATTTACCTGTATTATTTTAGGTCAAAGTTGGCGACAAAGAATGTGATGTGGCGCCATCATTCCGTCTCTACTTAACCACCAAGGCCTGTTTTCAAATAAAGTTTAGTTACTGATAGGTCAAAATCTGGTTCTTATTTGAAAACAAATCAAAGTTGGCTAATCCTGCATATACTCCAGAAGTTTATGCTCGGACATCCATAATCGATTTCACTGTGACCATGAAGGGTCTGGAAGATCAGCTTCTTGCTCGAGTTATCTTAACAGAAAAGGCTGAATTGGAATTGGAAAGAGTTGCGCTGCTCGAAGATGTTACAAGTAACAAGCGAAAATTGTCAGATCTCGAAAATAATTTACTCAATCGTCTAACATCGACTACCGGTTCGTTGGTAGACGACGATGAATTGATTGAAGTCTTGCGCATTTCCAAAATCACATCTGCAGAAGTCAATGAAAAACTGGAAGTTGCTGCTGAGACACAAACTAAAATCGGCAATGCTCGTGAAGAATATCGTCCTGTCGCTTTCAGAGGCTCAATCATGTATTTTCTAATAGTCGAAATGTCCTTAGGAATGTTTTCTGCTCTGTTGTCGGTACTGGCGACTCGGTAGTAAGGTAAACCTCAATGAAGATAAGCTTAACAGTTGCGCTTTTTTCCTACTCGATGATCGAACTTTTTTTTGGCACTTTAGACTAAAGTCTTTAGTGCCATGACTGGTATAATAACTATTTCAGTGACAAAAGCTCATCAGAAACATGTCAAAAAAGTCTAACCTGGACTGAATACTCGACTGAGATTGATAATTCACGTCATTTCCGGTTCACTTCCGGTTCAACTTCCGTTTAAAAATCAACCCCAAAAAATTTTTATTGTACCAAAAGATTCGCCTTGAGATTTTAGAGGATATTCTTGGGAACAGTTTTTAGATACAATCACCACACGTGAAGATATGGGCGAAATTGGCCTCTTTGGCACTTAAGTGCCAAAAAAAGCGCAACTGTTAAATTCGGATTGAAAACATGTAAAAAGTAAACGTTATGTATCAGACATCTTTGAAACAATTCCTGGTTCAATTCGATTTTGCACTAGCTCGATCGTCCAAATCTCCAATCGCTGCCAAGAGAATCGCAAATATTATCGAATATCTCACTTTGAATGTGTTCCTATATACGGCCAGAGGATTTTATGAACAAGACAAGTTCTTGTACGCTCTGCTTTTGACCTTGAAGATTGACAAAGCTCGAGGAAAGATCAGTTTCGAACAGTTCAATACATTCATCAAAGGAGGCGCTTCACTCGATTTGAATTCTGTCGATCCAAAACCCAAAAAATGGATTCTAGATTCAACATGGTTAAATTTGGTTCAACTTTCGAGACTTCCAAGGCTGGTTTTCAAAATTGTTCGATAAGTCGATTTTTTCCATAATCATGTTTTCATATTCAAATGAAAACCAAAATTAGTTTCTCTCAGCTGTTAATTCAAATTCAACGTAATGATAAGCAATGGAAAGCTTGGTTCGACTCCGATGCTCCTGAAGAAACCCCCTTACCAGATGGTTATGAAGCCTCGCTTGATGTCTTCAGTAAGACTCTACTTGTTCGTTCGTGGTGCCCCGATCGTACTCTCGCTCAATCACGTAAATACATTACCGACAGTATGGGAGAAAGGTTTGCAGATGCAGTTATTTTGAATATGGACGACATGTTGAAAGAATCAGATAGTCGTAACCCTATGATTTGTTTTCTTTCACTTGGTTCTGATCCAACTGAACTTATCGAAAAACTGGCAAAACAGAACGGAGTCGAATGTCGGGCCATTTCCATGGGTCAGGGTCAAGAAGTTCACGCGCGACGCTTATTGGCTCAAAGTTTTGAAGACGGCGGATGGCTACTCTTGCAGAATTGCCATCTGGGTTTAGACTACATGGATGAGCTGTTACAGAAAGTTACTGAAACCGAACAGGTCAATGAGAAATATCGAACATGGATTACGACCGAACCTCATAAAAAGTTCCCAATTAACTTGCTCCAGAGTTCTATCAAATACACAGCAGAACCACCTCAAGGTCTGCGCGCTGGTTTAAAGAGAACTTACAACACTGTGACTGCTGAGACTTTAGAATTATCAAATATGATTCAGTGGAAACCAATGTTGTTCTGTACTGCGTTTCTACACTCAACTGTTCAAGAACGTCGCAAGTTCGGTCCTCTCGGATGGAATATACCGTATGAGTTCAACCAATCAGATTACAATTCTGCTGTTCAATACGTTCAAAATCATTTAGATGATATGGACATGAAGAGAGGTGTAAATTGGCAGGCCGTCCAGTATATGTTTGGTGAGATTCTCTACGGCGGACGTGTGACGGACGATTTGGACAAAATTCTGTTGAATACTTATTGTCGTGCATGGCTTGGACAGCATATGCTTGATCCAGATTTCAAATATCATAAGACCAAGACAGTTGTTTATCATATTCCAAAAGCAAAAAATGTTCAGGACTACCACGATTATATTGATGCATTGCCACTAGCAGATACACCGGAAGTCTTTGGTCTTCATGGGAACGCGGATATCACCTATCAGACGAACACGGCGAATAGTACGCTCGCAACAATCGTCAGTATTCAGCCAAAAGAATCTGGAGGTAGCTCAGGAGAGACTAGAGAAGAATCAGTTTATCGTCAAGCATCAGAAATGCTGGAAAAGACACCACCAGACTTTATTAAACACGAAGTTCAAGCTCGACTTCAAAAATATGGTCGATTCGACCCAATGAATATTTTCCTTCGCCAAGAAATTGATCGGCTTCAGCGAGTTATTACTGCGGTTAGGTCAATTTGTTCAGATTTAAAGCTTGCAATTGATGGTACCATTATTATGTCAGAACAAATGTCTGATGCATTGAACCAGATTTACGATGCCCGTATTCCAGGGGTTTGGTCTAAAATATCATGGGCCTCATCAACACTTGGTTTCTGGTTTACTGAATTAGTTGATAGACATGCTCAGGAAAGTTTTCAATTTTACAAAGATCTTTTTCAAGACATTGATGTTTTGAGAATATTATTAATTAATTAATGTCTGGTTATTCAATTATTCGATGGATTAGTAGTGTGATTATAGTAATCAAATTGAAAACCAATCAAAGTTGAGCTCATGGATATTTGAATCACGTCCAAACTGTTTTTGGCTCACTGGATTTTTCAATCCACAAGGTTTCTTAACAGCTATGAGACAAGAAGTCACTCGTGCTCATTCTGCCAAGGGATGGGCCCTAGATGCTGTTAAACTGACCAACGATATCACCAAGATGATGAAGGAAGATGTGACCGCTCCACCGAATCCCGATGTTGGTGGTGTCTACATTTATGGTTTATTCCTAGACGGTGCCGGTTGGGACAAGAAAAATACAAAACTGATTGAATCAAGTCCAAAAGTGTTATTTACAGCACTTCCAGTTGCACATGTCTATGCTGTTAACTCTGCTGACACTAGTGGCGGTCATGGTGGAGGTGGAAATAAGAAAGCACCAACAGTTTATCACTATCAATGTCCAGTATACAAGAAACCAAACCGAACGGATCTAACATTCATTTTCAATCTGGCATTACGAACACCTGTTATACCAGATCACTGGACACTTCGTGGTGTCGCAGCACTCTGTGACACAAAATAATTATATTTTATTAAACTAAAACTTATTTTGGCCACATATTATCTTCATTTGACCAAAGCTATTGAACTAAAAATATGTTTGACACCAATTTATATTACTGAGTTGATCTAGATTAGACAAAACCCGATTAAGGTTGAACCTGACTCATCTTAATCCTAAAAAAGTGAGAAGAACTTCTTCGTGAACTTGACGAACATGACCTCGAATGGATGACAAGACTAAGTATCCGAACTAATTACCGACTAGGTACAAAATAAGATCGAAATAACTTATTTCGAGTGCATTTGGGCTAAAACTGGGCACTGTGGGCTAAGCACACTGGGCTTCTTGATTTTGAATTAATCGAAGCATTTTTATTTTCCATAAATATAGATTTCAGTAGATTTAGAATCTCAACTGGAGATTAATTTTGAACTCCGGTAGGAAGTGATATCATTGCAACTCTTGACACATGCGTTGCATTATCGGCTAGGCGTTCGCGCGATTGGTTGTGTTCGGCCGTCTCATAATTTTGATCTAAAATTGCATTGAGATCTGATACTCGATTGAAGGTAGGCGTGTCCAATGTACCCAATACGCTTGAATCGTAATTGGCCATAAATTGACTTACTGGTGAAATCGTTTGGTTCTAATAAATTATACATTTATAGATGCTTAGAATATAGCCTATATTCTATATTATATAGGATTTCAGATAAGATTTAAAAAAATTCTCAGTATATATGTGAATATCTTTTTTTCTCTCACATCGCTTGTACGATCAATTTTTGACAATGTTCGAGAAGAAGAAAAATAATTAACAATTTTACAAGTTCCTAAAATCATACTCGCCATCGGAGGTAAGTTCTTCATCGTAGAACCCGTCTGTATTTGGCAAGTCGTCAAGATTCATTCCGGTTTGAGTGGGTCCTTCCATTTCTCCATATGACTGCATATATACGACATCATAATCATGACCACAACATTCTTCGGTATCCGGATATTGCTGAAAAAGACAGAAATATCCTTTTATAGGATATATTTGAGTTACTAACCTTGTCAATAGGATCTATTTCCAAATTTAAAGCGTCGCGTGCCATCACAATGTTTTTAAATTTATCGCCTGAAGTCGATTGAAATCGAGGACGATTTAAACCAGCCGGTTTTAGTTCATAACTCCCGGAGTAGTATGCATCAAGCAAAATCCTTGTTCTTTTTCTTTGAGTTGGCTGTATTCGGGGAACTTTCTTTGGCTCAAGGATTTTTTGCCATTCTTTGAGCTTATTTAGAAAGTTCATGCAGTTTTTGTACTAAATGAAAAATTAAAACCAAATTCCTTTTAAATTAGTTGTTTCCATTTCCATTGAATCATCTCCTTCAACATGAACAGTATTAAGTCTTTCATCATCCACGGGGATATTTAATAACTTAACTTCTTCGTTATATTTCTTTTGCTTTTCCGAGTTCTTTTCGTTTGGCGAAATATTATCAACTTGTTCAGTATCACCGAATTCAATCGATTTCAAGACCAAACTGAAATTGCGTTACTATCATATTCTATCATATTCATAATTAGAAACAAATCTTACAAAACGGATGAAAATATGAAGATTGCAAGCAGCATAATAATTCCCATTGCGCGTCGAAATTTACTTTGTGAACCTAAAATGTTTTGTATTGAAATTCAGGATAGCTTACTCCTAATGAAATCTCACGAAAAACGATATTTTTAGTCGGCCTCTAAAAGTTAAAGGTCGGAGAGACCCATATTTTAGAATCTGAAAAAAGGTTTACCGAAACGAATTTTGGAAACGCAAAACTCACCCATCATTTGAGCTTCAAAAATAAGAATTTTCAAAGAGTTAAAAATGTGAATCCGAGCAAAATAAAATTCATCTGGATGAAAAAGCTGTCAGATTTAAATGAAACGGAACTTTGAAGGTGTGATAGACATATTCTTTGAATGAACATTCTTGAATTGAAATGATGAAGAAACTCAAAGCTGCATCGATGTTAGTGACGTTTTAATCCTAATACGGAAATTATTTTTGGCTGAGATTCTCGGCCGGGGACCAGAGTTTTTCAACTTCCGGTTATAAACAGGAAAACTGTGTTTCTAAACTCTGTTTAACAGATCTATTTGAACAAAATCTGACTGACACTCTAGTCACGTTAGTTGATGGGTTCCGTATTTCACGTGATACAATCTAAAATATCTAAATTTTTTGTAAGATATATGGGCAACATATGGACTTGGTGAATAACCCTTATCGCGAGTCATGACCAATATTTGTATCTTGACAGATAAGCAATGAGAATGAAGCGATATTATTTTCAAATTTAGTCCCTTTGGCCAAGAATAATACTTTTCTCGGCTTTAAAAGGGCTCATCTAAGCCGATTTAACGCATTCTGTAATACTGGTTTCTAAGTCAGCTCACTTAACACTTTTTTAAGTTGTTCATTTTGATTAAATCCACTTGGCGTCGCCCTCAAGTTTCAGACTCCAATAGACTGCAATCGATCAGCAACTGAATCGAGATTCTGCGTGTCGATATCAGTAAACTAGAGAAATTCGCTAGAGAGAAGTCTCGAAATTAACTGGCAAGCGACTGGGGTTCAATAAACGGGGAGCAAAAATAACACATAATGAGACTGATTCATTTTGCGATTTATTCTATAGCGTTAGGAAACGGTTTATTGAGCATCTGAGTTTATAATTGAGGGTGAGAGGACAATTTATTAGACTTAGAAAACTTTTTCCATGCAAGCCTGACTTACAAACCATTTCAAAAAGCAAAGCTATCACGGAATGAAGTTCTTCAATATCGTGGGAAAAATGCAACTTTAAAATACAAATTAGAGAATCCAGAGAGAAAAGGAGAATCCCTTTGTTCAATTTTAGGTTGCTGTCCAGGAGTTGATCTCCAATGCTATGGTTGTCATCCCGGACTGTTGGATATGGGAATCCAATGCAATCAACAACCAATTTCGACGCATTCACCCCAACGTCGCGATTGCTTTTGTGATACTAGTTGTATCCTCTTTGAAGATTGTTGTGATGACCATTTTGGAGCATGCAGCGAGCTTTACAATGTAAGCATATTATTATTATAAGCTACATATATTACCAAACAAATTGACATTGCCTAACAGCTTATCTAGTCGATTCTATGGCCGTCTTAACTGACCAGAATTTCTGGTTCAAAAAGACTTTAATTTGAAAATGTGTCTTGAAAAGTGATTTTATTCCTTTCAGAAACCTGATAGTTGTTTTCGACCTGAGGATACAATCGATTCCAATTCAAAGTCTTCGTGTAGATTGAGAGGATCTTGTTGTAGTGGTGGTGATCTCGATTGTTATGGATGCAATCCAGTACTGCTATCCAAGGGTATTCCATGTGAACAGCAAACAATTGATAGACAAAAGGCACATGCAAGAGATTGTTTTTGCGACAAGAGTTGTATCTTATTTCAAGCAAGGGTCTCAAATCAAGTATAACATATCTCACGGAATAAAATATCATGTTCTGCTCACAAAGAGGACAATGACTGAGTTACAACTCTACGAATAAGCAATATAGAGCGCGCCATTTTAGAGAATATGATATTTTATTCCGTTACAGATGATATACTCACAGTTCTACGGGGCTTTGTGGACGTATACTATCCAAACAACTTGGTTAACCTTTATTTGAAATCAAGAAACTAAGACTGTTGTGATGATCATGAAGATTTTTGTACCGAGTTATATGGCTCTGAAGAAGTTTTAAAATGTAGAACAACCACAATGGCACCATCAACAACCAGTCCAACAACAATAAAATCGACAACGATGGCACCATCTGTGGGATATTTTTCTGACCTGTCTTGGCTGTTCATAAGGATTCGGGATTTACACATTTTCACGTCCTTTTGGTAATCTGGAACGGATCAATCAATCCTGACATTAGATTATTCAGAGCATTAAGATATCAAATACTTTACGACTATTCAAATGATTCCAAGAGAACTCATCTGAACCCAAAGCGTAAGAATCAGCATTTTATTAACCAATTATTATACGATTTTCTGGTTTAGTACAAAAACTTTTGGAAAAAGTTGAACACTATAAATTATTTTGGGCCAACGCCGAGAGAAATTGTCGATTGGACAAGAAACCGCTCCCTGGTGAGCCGGATGATGGTTCATTTACTGGGTAAGAATCCGTTTATCCATGGTTGAATCTGCTTTAAAGCAGATTTTCAGATACAATTACCTCCTGGACGAAATAGAATCCGAAACAAATTCAGTAACTCAAAAACTTGAATGGATCAAAAAAGGATTCGTCACATACATGCAAGATTATTATTATGAAGCTAAGGTGAGGACAAACTTGAGTTGATATTTCTAACCACGGCCAGCTACAGAACCTTACCAGACGTTACCCCTTTTTAAGACTTCATCAAATGTACAAGGATGCGATGGAAAAAAAGCAGCAATGTCGGAATATCGAGGAATAATGTACAAAGAAAAAAGATATGGACGAAAAATGATCAAAACTATTACAGTTATTAAGAAAAGAGTGAAGTTCATTCTGAAGAATTAGAATCAAAATTCCTGAAGACCATAAAATTATGACTTTTTAATGATAACACGTAAATCATAACAAAATTTAAGTTCATGAAAGTTCACCAAATCAAGACTTCGATGTTAAAATAAGCGCATGATAAAACATGTTATATATTTTCAACGATTGAGTGCGCTAAGTTTACATTTATGTATATTTATACTGAATAAATTCAACGTACTTCTGCTTTTCTTATGTAAGTTTATATATAATCTATATTATATGTTTTTGAACAATTAATTAACAGGAGCATATTCTGGGTGAAGCACACTAAATGATCTTTTCTGAAACCAAGGATCGCTCGGATTGTTTGATATTGTTTCCATAACGATGTCAGATAGAGGATCCCGCTTGAGTATCAACGGGCCCTGGAAAGTTAAGAAAATTTAAAAGTAAATTCAACGAAGCGTTTACTTACTTCATCTTGATGTCCTTCATCGTTGTAGACTTCAAAACGATTCATAGCATTGCCAAATGCTAAATTGATAAGCATATCGTTGAAAAAAAAGATTGAAAAATGGTTGGTCCGTCTGGATATCAGACTCGGTTAGAGACTTACCAAAAAAGTAAATGTGAAAAATATATTTCATCTTGTGACTGATATCACCAACCTATGGTTTTTTATAATATCTCGATCATTATTATTTATCGAATACGTCATGAAACTAAAAGAACTTAATCCTTATTGAATGTTCTATTTTTTCTTTTTTGCTTGCGATAATGATGAAACTAGACACATAGGCTATACTGGTATTATTATTATGATTTATTGTGTGGCTATAATATATAGCCTATATTGTGACATAGCCTGTATTCAGAAATATGCATTTATTATCAATAGGGTTGTTTTAAAGTTACATAAAATGTATTTGGAATAAAGGATGAATTAGGACATATTTTAAAAATTTAGAAATAATGATAAACGTGAATTCAATTATTTGAGTCTTTCAAGCTTTGATTTGATTATTCAGGTTCTGTGTGCGGTGGAAGTGATTCGTAATTCACTGGTGTTATTGAGATCAGTTGTTGTTTGTGTTCTTCGTTACTGAAAATCGATAATTTCAATTTTAATATCGAGAGCTGACTGTATCAATCTGACTCAATGTCAATCATTTATTGACATCAAACTACCGGCTTCTACGAAGGAAGTGCAGTTGTTTTTCATTTTCCTCGAATCAACCTGCGTAGTTTCAAAACAAACCCTTTATTTAAACCATTGTAGTAAAACAGTGCAACGATCAAAGCAAGAATTACTGAAATCACCAAACAGATAATACCCATTTTAAGCCACCGTTGTGCCACTAAATGCATTTATTGATTTTTTGGTTACGAAAATCCATGGCAAAAAATAGTTTACCTCGATTGTCAATGTTCTGACTACGAATCACTTCACATTTCCGCCGTTGCTTTTCTATTGACTCTCTTTTAATAAGATTTTAAACAGTTTTTCATCTAACTTACAGATCATTGTTGACGATTTAAAACCTATTCCTTATCAATATACAGTCGTCCGAGTCGCATGAAGACAAATTTTGTAATGCTGCATTCATTCTACGAATATCTGTTCTACTTTAAGATCCATTTCATTAGTCGAAAATAATTCTATTCCCTTCAGTTTTAGACAATTTTGGAACTGTTTCTTGATGTTAATTTCGTTGTATCAGAAAATAATGAGACCGCAGGTTCAACTGAGTAATTATATGACTCCGATTGATTCAAATTATCACATACTTCTTTATATTGAGACACCGTTGGTTCTTGTTCTGTCGACGGAAACAAGGTTCCTATTCGTGAAATAGTTATTTGATCAGACTCCGAGAAAATCTAATGAGGCTTGTCTAATGGATGACTCCTATACTTACCACTGTTGAGCTGATCGCAACAGCCATCAGTATGCAGCATTGCGTAACACAGCTGTTTCCATTTGTTGGTACCTTTGCCACCCTAAATATGATTCTCGGAAATTTGATTTGCAACAGTACAGTAATCGGATACAACTTACAATGACAACTGTATTACATCCTCTACACATTTGCGCAGTACACAATGTCCGTTTCGCGACACCCCTAGCATGACGACCTCCAGCCCAAACCACGCTTAATTTTATTTGCTTGGTAAATTTTCCTTTAACGTTATCCTTACCAGCAACCCATAAATAAAACCGAAAAAGTTGAAACTCGCATAATTCGAACTGATGATCGTTGTCAAACTGTTGACCACTTTATATTTACTCAATACCGCCAAAAAAATAACTCATCCCATACGAAATTACGTCATGAGTCATGACAAGCAAATAATGTCAATTTCCCTATATTGTAGTCACTTTAATCAAAAGTATATTATTTTTTTAAAACTTATCCATCAAATAATAAGGAGAAGATGCATTTAGAAAACTTTGAGCGCCAAAATAATTATTTTATTGAAGTTTGCAGAATACAATGATAACAGAACCTTTTTTATTACGTAATAAAATAGTTACGTAACAAATGAGGTTTATGCAGAATCACGCCTCTGACTTAAAAGAGCATAATTCACATTCAAATCACAAGCGCGTTCGTGGTGTGCACTATTAATTGTGCACACTTTAATTTGAGAGTGCACAAATGAGTTACAGATCGCTCAACAAAAAAGCCTGTGATAATAACAAAAAGCAGCATATGTACTTTTTGACATTTAGAGGAAACGTATAGGTCAAATGACATGTGACCTTATACTAAATTCCTGTAAATTTGATAAATGATATCAAGACAAAGATATCTTAAGAATATGATCACGAATGATCATTCAATCCTAGTGCTCTATAAAGGACTAGGCGTACGAGTCATGCCCAGTTTAAGAACATGTCATCATGCTTTCATGAATTTTCATGTTAAAACTGGCTTTGAAACCGGTTTAAACTAGTTTAAACTGGTCTGTTTTGGGAAGATGAGCTCGGTATGTGTCAGAACGGAAGAATAAAAGAGTATTTACCCTTTCTAAAGTAGGTTTTGGGTTTGGTTTTGTAATCCCAAATATTTAAAATGATGTGATGTACTGGTGTAGTACTATGTGTAGTACAAAGTTAGTTGAATTTCGAAAGAATCATATCTAGTTTTCTTTCAATTTGATCGAGACGACTCGAATTCTCCATGGCCAAGTGGTAAATGTCTTTCATTTTCATGTCACGATGATAGTCTGAGCGACCAAGTTCAGCTTGCTGGTCAGTCAACCGCATAACAGTTGTATTCACGTGACTTATTTGAGTACTCACTGTACTGATCTGAGTACTAACTGCAATCAGTTGTTGTCCAAAGTCACTTTTTTGATTATCATTATCGAAAACTTTTTGCATACGACTTTGTTTGGTATAACGTCATTGTGAATGACCTTTTACACATTTGTTGTATTACGTAACGTCGTACGCTATTGTTGTATACGTTATAACATTCCTTGGTATTAAGGAAGGAGAATCCTCATTTTGTATTTTGATATCATTATCATTATAATTATTGAAAGGTCTGTTATGATTAATTGGAGTCATTCCACTTGTTGGCGTTGCTCGTGCTGAATCTGATTTATCATTACCACCAATCATCGTAATCCGTTTGATTGTATTTGGGTTGGTGGTAACAAGTCTATCTAAATCATTTATTGTTTTTGTATCTTTTGTTGGTTCTCCAATGCCTCTGGTACCATTGTTGCCATCTAATCCTTTGTTGCCATCCAATTCTTTTTTAACTTTTTGTTTGTTAAATGCTTCTTGAAGGATGTTCTTTATATCACGAACTGAATCTTTTGTTTCTTGAGACCATCGTTCAGGAGTGAGATTCCACCCACGCTTTCCATCCCATGGCTTGACACCACGGGCTTGTGTTCCTTGTTTGTTTCGGATGGAAACATCTGCTCCACGATTACAAAGTAACTGAACCAATCGGACATGAACATTTCGACTAGCATGATGAAGAGCAGTATTACCATTCATATCTGAAAATATAAATATAATTGGAGGAGATTTTTCCCGTGATTGGGTTGAAACAAACCTCGAATATTTGGATTAGCGCCAGCTTTCAAAAGGGCGTCAGCAACTTCAGGCCAAGCTCGTGTTGAATGGCCTGTAAGCATCAATGCTGTGAATCCGTCACGTGTTTGAAGATCCGGATTTGCATTGTAATTCAGAAGCATTCGAACAATACCAATTTTACCTTGTCCGGCAGCACAGTGCAAGGCAGAGAATCCCTTAAAACATCCGAATAAAGTTGTAGTTCGCATTTATGACGCGAAAGATAATATATTTTGTTACCTTGGCACTTTGTTCGTTAACATCGATATTTGGGTCAGTCAAAAGTGCTTTAATCTGATCTTGAGCTCCACAATTTGCAGCGGATATTAAACTTTTTCTTTGAAGAATATTTTTGTCACTTCCGGTCGATGCATTACTAATTGATGACTCGTCACCTCTTTTATCCATTTCTTCTTTATCTTCTGATCTTTTATTTTTGTATCTTTTCCACGCTTGAATCAGAAGACTTTTAACAATTTCAACATTTCCACCACCTTTTTTGGTTTGTGCTAGATGCCAAGCCGTTGCACCAGCATTGTTTTTCAGTTCAAGAGATGGATTGTGACGTAATACTGCATCAACAGCTGATACATGAGCAGCTGAAACGGCTAAATGAAGAAAAGTATTTCCATTTGCGTCTTGGAAATCGGCATCAGCACCATTTCTGAGCAAAAGACGTGCTGAATCCAAATTAACTCTTTTTCCATCAACAATAGTCCGCAAGAGGGCACTCTTTCCATTACGACGACTATTAACTTCAACACCAGCATCAAGAGCATCACTTATTCCCATGTTGAACCCTTGTTCTAAAAACATAATTACATAACAGTTCAATTAACTTATGTTCAATGGTGTTACGCCCGATTTTGGCCTATCTTTTACCCCTCTAGTTTTTTTAACGGATGACGCTAGGATCAATCTGATTTTTTCATTGAAACACTTGACGCGGAAAGTTTATGATGATTCAATATCAGAAGACACCGCGCCCTCTAGTGGCTGTATTGAGCTGATAAAGATCGAAACTTCAAATGCTATCTACTTTGGCGACAGTCATCCGATTTTGATAATTATACTACCATTCGATTGCAAAACACCCTTAAGATAGATGCAATTACGTAACATTTATAAGGTACCTGCACTAAAGTGTAAAACTGCAGCTGATTTTTCTTTGAAATTGGAAATTCCGTCTATTCTCGGGAATTTTCCGCGATATTGATCACAAAGTTTTTTCATTTTAATCTTTCGATCGTGATCAATTTTTTCGTCATCGTCCTTTTGAACTTGAACAACTGCGTCCATGGCACTGTTGCCTCCGTATCCACCATAGTTTTTTCGATATTTTGAGCTTTCTGATTGGCGATCTTGGGCGTCATTACGAACTCCTTGTAAGGCAGAATTAAAAACACTTGCAATACCTTGTGAAGGTGGTTTTGGTCCGTCGCGCGATGAAGAATGTTTTTTCATTATTTGATCCATTTCAATATCAGGATCAGATTTTTCTTTCCAAAGATGTTCGGTACTATTATAGGCTTTTGAGTCTGCTACATGGATCTGACTATCTTATAACGACATAACTGTTTAATATAATTTATTCATTTCGTTATTAATAAGAAGTTGATAATATTGACCCGGTCCTTTCCATAATGAGGCAGGTTCCCACTTTGAATCTGAGTCCTCCGATTGATCATAAGGTGATAATGTTCCACCATTGTGATTTTTCTTCAATTCAGCTCCAATTGCGTTTATTCTTGAGCCAGAATTGCCATGATCGACTGGCTCAAAGTAATCATCGTCTTTGAAAGATGAAAAATCAGGTGCTTCAGGCCAAACGGATGATCCCTTTGCCTCCTCAATATCAAATGGACTATTTGTTAAACCTCGATCGAATCGCCACATGTCTCTGCTGAATTAAAACTTGTCAAATGTTATACACCAATGACGTCATTAATTGCTACATAATAGAACGATATTTACCTTGGTTCTTCTGCAACCGGACCTTGGGATGATTTGATTTCGGGATTGTTTGTTTCAAAATAGGTGTCATGTGATTGGGATGAGGTGATAAGTTTCTTATTTTGGTTATTTTCTTCTTCTTGATTGATAAAGGCTTCAAGTCCAACTCGAAGAATATCCTTCATCTTATTACAGTCGGCTTCATTGGACAACTTGTCGGCATAATACCATGGCAAATTTCCATCAATATTGAACGAAGTTGTACTGTTTGCCCCACAACTGATCAACAGCGAGGACAGATCAAATTGACTCCGCTGAAAAAAAAGGTAGGGTTCTCAGAAGAATCGAGACCATTTATTATTTGATTACCTTTACTGCAATGTGAAGAGGAGTTTCTTGTTTTGCATCGCATAAGTTGGGATTGGCTCCAAGATCAAGCAGCTCTTTGGCTATTCGAAGAGTTTGAGATGCTGTCAACTCGGAATCAGCCAACTCATGTAAAATACTATATAAATATTTTTGTAATGAACAATTACGTTAATCGTTTTAAACCTTTTGTGTTGAGGCATCGTTTGCTGATTTGGATTAAATCCATTTTGTTTAATAAAAGGTTGAATCGCCTCATAATCTTTTGACTTGATCGCTTCTTGAACGGACATATAAGGCCGACCAGGAAAATCGTTCGATTGGTCTCTTTCTATTTCATTCAGATTTTCTCCAATCTGATCATTCATTGGTTTGGAATTAGCTTCCAAACTCTCGGACATATTTCCACAATCTTAATAAAATTACGGGTTACCAGAAAAAGAGGACAAGAACTAAGAGGAACTTCAGTTTTGGAAAGACTAATAAGGAAAACTTTCGAATATAGATACGAATCCAATATAGTCTTCTGGAATCGCATCGAATACTGCACATAGCTCATCAACTCCACTCTTTATGATGTTTCATAAATAACTATAATTATATGCTCAACAATATTCGTCGATTGTCTTTCCTTACACGATTTCTAGAGTTGAAACATGCCTTATCCATAATATCTTCAATAAGATAATCGATTACGTGATTTGAGAATACTGCCAGCGTTGCTTCGTATAAAAATTTTGATTTTGTTGATAGTGCAAAATAATTTATTCTTTCAAAACGAGCTTCTTTCAACAGTTGACCAAAATCAACTGAATACGAACCAAGAAGTGATGTACTAAACAATATTCGACCCTTCATTTTTAAAATATCACCGACTTCCAATTTCAATTTCTTTCTTTTTTGAGATTACAAAAGGTCAATTTTTTTAAATCAATGATATTCGATATGAACTTGAATCATTATGACCTCATTCCTTTTTCTTTCCCCGTTCACGATAAGCCATTCTAGATGTCGCATATAACTCTGATAATCTAGATATTGTTGGATTTGAACTTTATCTTCATGACTTTCATTTCTCATATCAGTTTGACTTGCAGCTTGTTTGCTCGATGATATATCAGAATCCGATTTAGGTGGTGGTGTTGGTGACATGAGTGACCCATCAACATATCCATTAGGGCCATCTCCACTACGAAAACGACTTCTTGGGTTGAAATATTCCTAAAATATTTTTTAAGGTGATATACTTTAAGCTTGAAAATGTTAACCTTTATCAGCGAACCATTGGACGCTATTGGGCCTTTGTTTAAATAATCTGGAACGATTGCAGTATTTGCTCCATCATTATCCCAAACAAAATTCGGAAAATTGAATTCAGTTATTCGATCGAAATCCTTTTGTGAAAAACGCTCGGCGAGTATTTGATAAATAACATTTGCTGGTTTATTCTGGCATGGCTGGTTTATATTTATTATTTTATCAATCAGGGTATCGGCGGACATACCACTTTGATTGAATCGATAGTACATTGCCATACTTAAACATGGTGGAAGACCTAAAATAAGGGGATTGATGGTTATTGCTGGTCAACTAAAAAAATCAAGCTATCCCAAAGTACTCACCCTTGAAATCTCGATCGTATAAAATGAATTTAGCTGGATCCTCTTTATCATTTAATTTGAGTGAAGTTAGACATTCCAAATCAGGAGACCATGAATAAATGTCTTTCAGTTGGGCCGAACTAAACTTGGCCAACGAATCTGCACAGACCAGTGATGAGAAAATCGTTTGATACTGTTGAGTTATATTTGGACTACCATATTTCGCCAAAAAATAAACTATATGAAGAGGATGATGATCAATACTAACACCAAGATGATTGTTAAAGTCAATTCCATCTGGACTCACGCCACGATATAATAATGCTTTGACCAATTCAACTGATTTTGTTAAAAGACCAAGAACGAGTGGTGATACTGCTGGTGATTCAAATCGACGTAATTTTACATTTTTCAACGAACCGTTTCTTACGAACCATTAAATGGGATTGAAATCTTGAGTTAACGTTAAAAAGAAATTAAGAATGAGATTACTAAAATATAAACCAAATAAATTGTAAAAAATAGGTAATGAATGCAGATGAATTAATTTCAATCCCGTACCAATCGTCATAAGATAAATTCCATTTTATGGCAGTATTTTTATTTTTCACTTTTCCAAAGACCATTTGCGTCATGATAGTTTTTGATTTAATTCCGTCCATAACGATAGCGTTGTATATCACACAACCAAGAATTTCTTTGTTCTTTTGAAGAGGAAACCCATTATCAAGAAGTGTCTAAATACATTTATGATGTTCAGGGACTTATGGTTCAAGCTATAGATTTAATTTTGTTCGGTCTGGTTCGAGACCCACCTTAGTAATGGGAATATTGTATTCCCAAATGGCCAAAGTCAGTGCATCAGTCGTTTTTATCGTACTACTAATTTCAGTATTTAATTTTTGGTGATCTTGAAGACTTTGCATAACACATCGGACAAGCTTCAAACTATTTACAAGAGCTGATGCTTGAAGCGCTGTTCGAAATTGACCTAAAAAGGGTTGAAGTGGACTGTGATGGGTTTACCTTTCATGGGTTTCAATGAACGCTCACCTGACATAAGAGTTTTTTCGGATTCTAGAACACGTGATGGGCTGAATAAAAGACTATCCCCAAGCCGCTTAGAAATTGCTCCTTTCTTGAGTCGGGCCGATGTTGTTGTGATAAGTCGTTCAATGAGGCTCTAAAAAGAAATAATAACGAAAGCTCATGAAACGCTGGAGTGTCAGTGTGTATTTTCGAATTGGTGAATATTTTCCGCAATGACTCACTGACGTGCCGAAAAGCATTTTCCCTTAATCAAGATAGGAAGCGAATATATTTATATATTAACTCGTTTCATATCCAAGTAAAGTTAAAATCTGTTAACCTAAAGAAGCTTACTTCAAATCTCGTTTTGGCAACAAATTGTTCTTGTTTGAAATATCTCAAAAAAGTTTTCATTATCAAAATTTAATAATCAATCATTGGTTGTTACCAACAAACAATCAGAAAAGCGGTTGAAACGTAAAATTAACCATGAAAACCAACCTGAGTTGATTAATAAAGAAAACGATTGGCTGTACGACATCATTACTTCCATCATAAACCAAAATTTTGAATTGTCTCCGAATAAGAATTTGAATAATTTCTTCCAATTTCTCACGCTCGTGGTCGTAGTTATTAAAATGGGCCATTTTTATATATAATTTCGCGGCCAAAGATAATGGAGAATAAAACCTAGGGTACTCTTCATCGTGTACGAGGCAGGGTTCAACAGACAGGTTAGAATCAAAACGACGAACGAAATTCTAAATTAAAAGTTTTAAACGGATCCGATTGACTTTAAGAAATACTTTCTTTTTCGTGAAGAATTTTTTGAAACGTTTTTTCATTGCAAACATCATTTTTCCGTTTTATTTGTTCCACCTGGCGGCTTTCTTCAGTTAGTGCATCTAATATTGTAACATTTCTTAGTAAGATAGCGCAATGAATTGGTCGAATTGTTGAATCAAATACTTCAAAATATTTTATCTGTAGTTCGAGCTCTTCTGTAACAAAAGAAAAGACGCGACGACCAATGACGTCACAGGGTCCATTATATAGAATGTGTGAACCAAGATCATTATTGCATGTTGTTATCATTCGCGAAAAGTTTTCTAAATTCAAATCACTTGGATCACGTTTCTTCGGTTTTGCATTTTGTTCGATCGATAAAGGTTCATCAAGCCCAAAATAATAATGTCGACTAAGAATGGAAAATAAGGAGACCATGAAAGTTGCTGAAAACTTACCACATCAATAAAACTATAATATCTGACTGTGTTGGCTGTGGACCATTCATCGATTGGCATATTCGCATTAATAAAGGTGAAGTTTTACCAGATTGAAGCGTACTATTCATGGATGAACAATTTATATACGATTTATGATATTTGGATTTATCATATTATATGATTCATATTTGTAATTATGAAAAACTACAATGTTAATCCAAACTTAATAGATCATTCATTAAATCTGTATACATTTGACCAGTGACTGGATCTTGATCACTCGCTTTTGCATCAAATTGTCGACTCCATTCAAGCTCAATTTCTGAAATTATCATTATGGTTTGGGTTGGGTATTTTGTTCGGATAACAAACCTGATTGGAGTATTTCGCAATTCTCGTCTTCCATCGCACTGGCTTTAAATTTATTGAAAATATCAAGTATGTTTGGCAGTGACATTTCCTCGAAGGATTTTGATAAAGACAATCCTTCAAAATTCGATATTTCCATTTCCGATTTCGAATCTACAAATAAATTGTGATGGTCATGGTATGGTGCGGGTATGGTATTGGGCAATGATCAGGATTTGGCAGCAAAACGGGCACGAAGGATTGCTTTTTTTCTAGCTTCTTCTTCAGGGTCTTCTTCACTTGCATAGCCACCTGCAGGTGGACCCGATCCGTCTTCGTCGGGATTAGCGCCACCTTCACCACCGGTTATTGCTTTGGTTTCATTTTTAAGTGGATTATAGCTTTTATCAAATATCATTCTTTCCATTTGTTCATTTGTGAATCTATCAATATCGATATCAATTGCACCACGTTCTTTTTGTTTTTGAAGCTTTAAATCAGTTTATTGATATAGCCGTTGACTACCCAATCCAAAACAAACATGAATAATCCTAAGCCTAACCTGATATCGCCATTCTCTTTGCCGTTCTTTTTTGGCTTCTTCAACTTCTTCTTCCCGAATAATTCTTTTAACCTTTTCTTTTTCGTGTGCATTATTTAATTTATTTGAAATCATCATTTTAATTCTCTCAGCAGGTGTCATTTGTTTACCACCTTTGAGGGGTTGGGTTGGTTTCTTATAAGACGCAGGGGTGATAGGACCAACACGTTTGCGACCTGGTTCAGATCCTGGAGCACGGATCGCAACACGATCTTCATCATCGGATGACAACGAAGAACTTGAGCTAGAACTCGAAGATGAGCTTGAAGAGCTATATTTTCGTTTTCTAACAGGTGAATCTTGTCTTTTTGGTGAATCTCGTCTTTTTGGTGAATCTCGCCTACGCCTCTCATCACGGGACTCGCGTCTTCGTTTTGTGTCACGGGATCTTGATCGTGATCGATCACGCCGGGAACGATCACGCGATCTTGATCGACGATCGCGAGATCTACTTCTACGCCTAAAATCTCGACTTCTCGATCTTCTTCGCATTCGATCATAACTTCTATCACGTGATTTTCTACGATCACGCGACCTTGATCTTCTTCTGCGATCATAATCCTTTCTTCTGTCGCGATTATCTGAATCCCGACTATATTTCCGTCTTTCTCGTTCAACTTCTTCACGTTCTTTTTCTTCAATTTCGGCCAACTTTTCAGCTTCTTTTCGCCTTTTCTTTTGAAATTTTCGTTTTTCTTTATTTAATTCTTTTATTTGTTGAGCTTCATCTTCTGAGCTACCACCAAATGAAGTGATAAATTTGGCTTGACCTTAACATTAAAGAATAATAATGAGTTAAAACAATTAGAAACATCGGTTTCGTTAAAAATGGTCAAATTGATACCTTCATTTTCTTCTTCATCAGAATCGTCTGAACTAGAAGAATCGGCTTCACCATCTTCTTTTTCTTCTTGTTTCTTGGCATATGAAGGCAGTTCAGAAATAATTCTATTTCTTATTTTTCGTTCTCTTCTTCGACGTCTTCTTCCCCTCGATCCTTTACTTTCATTTTGATTCGCTGCGGCTTCTAGATCTTCAGCCATTTTTGTTCTTTTTTCCTCGAGATAAAATCTATCCGATTTCAATAATTTTATAAAGACACCCGGACCAATGTTGAAATCCTAATAATTATCCGATTAGATTGTTATCGTCAAATAGTTTCCTACCATAGCTTTGTTATCGATCATTGATTTATCATGATCTGATAAAAGTGAAGGATTCATAACTTCTTCAATTAAAGCAACACCAGGTCCATCATCATCAGAGTCTTCATCATCTTCCCCTTCTTCGCCTTTATCGTCATCTTTTGTGACAATTCCTTCGCCGTCTTCATAAGTAAAGTTGATTGCGGCTTTTTGAACTTCAGGCTGCTTCGATTTTATTTTGTCTTTTTTAATTTGCCTCTCGAAGGATTCTTCTGTGGCAATTTCATTTAGAACCTGTTTATGATCTTAAAACGGTCCACAACATTTAATAACTTCAATTGTGACTTATAATTCATAACGTAATAGTGACCACTTAAAAGTTTTGCCCGTTTGCCTAAACCGCGAAAGTCATTATGAATAATTTCTCTATATCGTTCGTACATAACTTCCGATAGTTCATCTTTTTCAAACTCCGAATCAATATCATTGTCACCTTTTTTCTCAGTTGGCACAGAGTCCAAATGTGCCCGGACATCAAATCTATCAATCTGGTCACTATGTTCGCCTAGAAATAAAACAAGTTTAGGAATACAAATTCATATACAGTCCCAAACATTGTAAAAGTTTTCTAGACGAGCGGCCACTCTTAATGGGACTGTAAGCTACGCACCGTCTTCATCTTTATTCCATTTCATCATGGCACTTTCAGCCGCTTCGCTGAGATTAGCATTAACATGAATACGGAACTAAAATTGTTACGTTATCATTGCAAACAAACTTTATTATTACATTTCAATTATTATGCTCAATTATTACCTTATTACCATGTATACGTAAAAATGAAACTGGGTCTTCTTTGATTGCATCATAATGTGCACGCCGTCTTTCTGCTCGACGTCTTAGATCGATTACGATGCCACGAATTTTCTTTTCGTGTTTTCGCGCTTCTGCCCACATCACCGGAAAGTATTCATCAATCTCAATTTTTAATTTCATTCATGGTTTATTTACAAAACGAGTGACCCAATATTGTGCAAACTTATAGAAATAGGCCAAAGAAAGAAGTTTAAACAGGTACGAACGGGCAATTGGAATTTGAATTTACGTAATAAATTACACAAAACATTATTTAGTAATAAAAAAAGACAATATTTTGGAATCAGTACTTTGTATTCTTTACGAGTTACTACGTAATGCTTTGCATAAATTACATAACACGTCTGTTAGGTGTAATTGAAGAACTTTTTACAACGAGAATTGTGAATATCCAAAGTAGTCATCGCCATCTCCAAAGTAGCGAAATATTCCGCCAATTGTAGCGAACATGACAATGTTCGCACCCATCACCAATCCACAGGACCCCCACTAAAATCATGTTATTTTGAAGTTATTGTTCAAGTGAATACTTACCTCGATTACGTCACGATTTGCGAGTACACATGGGAGGGCAAATGCTGATACAATCATTCCAACTGAGAGGAAAACTAAAAAAAAATATGTTATTGGTATCCAGCAGACGAATTTATATGGAGTTCAGATCAAAACTTGAATCATCTGCACATTATTAATAATGATTTTTAACTTACGGGCGAGCTCCAAGCCGCCACCAGATCCGTCATTATCACAATTTCTCGCTAGAACAAGTGGAATTGGCGCCAAAATATAAAAAGCAATCACTTTTATAGGATCATTTTATCGTGGGTATGTTACATCAGGGCATGTTACATGTTCATGAATCACTCTCAGGGTGCAATTTCTCTATTTAGATCCTTTACAAAGAGAGACCAGCAATTGTTTGGAATTGCATTATCATCATCTGGGATCGGAACATCTCCAAATGTAAGTGTGCACGACAACAGCAACAAAGTCAATGCTATCGAACCAATAAATGCAAACGAAACGACCAATTTTAAACTCATCTAAAATAAAATAAATGTTTAATAACTTTTCAAATCTCGCTTTCCCACCCTGTCCTTCCCCATCTTAAAGTTCAAGGGTTTGGTTCAAATGAAAGGGTTGAAGGTTAAAGTTACGGCCTATCTCGCTAATGTATTTTTTATAGGATAAAGTTTATTATTAGCAGTGCATAACAATAAACGTATTCTCGATCAAAGTTCAAAGCCAAATGGTGAATTTTAAATCTTGTTCCACAAGGTATTATCACAGCTAGTAGGTTTTTTCCCTATATCTGTAATGCTAATCATGCCATTTTAAATGGTCATAACTTATGGAGCACAAATTTCCGCAAGATACCATAGGTACCAATAAACTGAGAGTATCCCAGAATTATATTTTATATTAGTCCCCATCTTCAGGGAATTCCAGGGATATTCACTAGAAAAATCTCAAAACCCGTGAACCACCCTAGTATTATTGTAGGTTGAACTCTTAGATTCCTCTTTAATATTTTAAATATTTTATAATTTTTTGGTCAAAAGTGATTAATTAAAATGGTTTTAAAATTGATGACTCTCTGTCCAGTCATTACTAATATCGAGAGTGAATGAATCACAAAAAGGTTTCAACGTCTAATAATTTTCAATACCTTATTTATAATCTCTGAGTGGATCGTAACATAAAAAAGTGAATTTCTTCTAAAGTAGGGTGCGTCTTCCCAGTGGTCGCAAATGACAGGACCACTGGAAACGACCATCGGAAAGGGAAAAATAACGCGGGCGAATAACTTCAACTATTTCAATAAATAAAGGTTGCGACAAGTCCGCGATCTGATTCGAGGTCACTAGTTATAAGCCAGTTTCATTGGCTTACAGGATTAATATTCATAGAAAAACTTCAATCTGGAGTTTACACATGTTTGAGATTACATTGTAGTAATCTGGAGCGGATTGAGTTACTGTAACTAGGGTTTTCTCTCCTTTCATATTATAGATTTAATCGACCTCGACAGAAAGTCTCTTGAGTAAAGCGAGTGGCCTACGAAAAAATTGGGCTATAATCAATATTCATGGTGAAATAAAAA
>SCLD01112392.1:0-28736 GCA_004367895.1 Oikopleura longicauda
ATAAATGGCAGTAAGAGTCGCGAGTCTTTTTTTTCCGTACCGCACCAATTGTGTGTTCCTCAAATGCCGGATAAGTGTAATGACGAGCCAGTTTCCTTGGTGGCATAAGATACTTCTTTGGTATGTCGCTTGTCGTAGCAGTTTCTATTTACATCGACGCGAATCACCAAAGGATTAATGAAGATTGAACTTGATTGAAGCAAAAGTGCATATTTACTCCTAAGATATTCGAATTATTAAGAGAATAGAAATAAAAAAATGTATAAGTTATGGCAAAAGGTTTAATTTATATCATATTATCGGCCATAATTATGTTATTTTAATCTATGCCTTACATTGAATTCGACTTTATGAGGAGGTATCGGGACTTGATTCATTTGAGGTTGATTTTGTTGATTTTGGGCTTGTTGCTGTAAAAATGCGGCTTGTGCAGCTTGTTGAGCAGCCACTGCTGATTGCTCAAATGCTGCTTGCTGTTGACTGTTTGTAGGATCATGACTACTTCCTGAATAATCTGTAAGCACATTGTTCAAAAGTACCCGATGAAAAATACCATAAAAATTGAAATGAAAATTGTTACTCACCATCAAAGTTTTGCATCATTTGCGAAAAAGGATTTTGAAGACATTGACGGGCTCGTTTCATATCGTGTTCTAAATTTAGTTATAGTTAGATAATTGTTTTGCAATTTGGCGACATGTCGTAATAAAGTATTATACGTAGTACTCATAGTATAGATTCAAGCTTATTCAAAAATTAGAAAACCCAATCTTCCAAACGTCATAATCTGGGATCTCAGGTATAAGTCATAATTTATGAATTAAATGTCTTAAAGCTATAATATAGTCTATACCGGTAGTCAATAGACGGTTTATGGCAGACCATATGCGGCATACATGATATGCCGTGAAATACAACATTCAGTCAAACCGTTTGAGTCAAACGAAATGTTCTTTATGAACCCTTGATAAGAATGATTCCAAGTTTAATTTGTTTTACCTATTTCTTCCGGATTTCTTCGTTTGCCGAGACACGCCGTTTTTGGATTCATGTTTCGATCTAAAGTTTTATGTAAGTACACGCTCGTCGAGTGTATAAGGCCTTCTTTTAGCCCTTTGCATATTTCGATCCTAAATTCAAGATTCGCGCCGAAAAAAAATTATCGCACTTAGAATACAAATTGCAGCTGATGGAATTTAATTAGCAATTGATCATTTTTCTCACACTTTAAGTTTTATCAAATACTTAATTCAATTTGTGACCTCAAATGACCCATGAACTGACTTTTGAAAAGTTTTATAACGATATTTTAATATAATGATTAAATCGGACTTGTTTACTTATGCCCGATTGCGTTTCCAAGTGCAAACTGACTTTATGAAACTGAATTTATTATAAGAGACTGCCTGTAGTTCATACATAGATTTTCCCAGCGGGATATTTGGATGAGAAATAATGAAAATGACGATCGCGTAAGCTAAGGGGAAAATAAGTATCGAGCGACATGAAAGTCAGACCCGAGTTTTGGCCAGATTTCGACCTTTTTGGCTCGAAATTCTCGCCATCACCTGAAATCTGGAAGAATTTTTTTACATTCAAGCAAAAACATATATATCATGCGTTCTTAACCCCTCAGGTTACTTATCAACGGCCGGAGATGTCTTAAGGAGTTAAGTGACATACTATATGCGATATCATGCATTTCTACCTTCCAATCTTATCCGATTAGTACAAACTGGTCGAAATGGTAGAATTCCAGCCGTTTTTTCAGATTCATTTTCAGACTGATCAAACTCTGTCGAATTAACCGATGAAGTCGTTGAACTTCTCGAGTAGTGTGATCGAGCAACAATTTTAGACCCTCTTTCATTTTGTAATCTTTTTTCAAATTTTTCTTTTTTAAAATCTTGAAGATAGGTAAATGTTATTTTTGGCATTTATATGCTCACCTTTGAGTTCATATTCCATTGTCATTATTACTTGGACGGCTTGCTGTAAGATTGTTAATTTTGTTTGTGGTTTATCAGATTTTGTATGCATCTGACACATTCGACCAAGTTCTTTGAAAGCTTCGTTTATATCTCGGACACGGAGTCGCTCGCGAGCATTATTTGCAAGACTAAATAAAAGTTTTAGATACGTTATCAGAATATGATTTTTTCAAATGGCTTACCGGCGTTCCTTTTCCCGCTTTTCTCGTTCTTCGGGCGGTAAATCCTCTTCATTGATTTTGACTTGGCTTGGAATGCGTGCCTTAAGTTCCTTTTTGGTTGAGTCACGTGGTTCCGATTTGATGAAATTGGGTGGCAAACCGCCTGGTAGACCACGGAAGAGATCGGCATTGACCTTAATGAAAACTTCAAAGCACACCGCCGATCTCTACGTGCACAATAAATATCCGAAGACTTATTAATATAATTTTGCCATTCATTAAAAAGACTTACCATGCCTGGTGTTGGTAAACCGGGATATGATGGCCATCCCGGCATACCAGAATAGTCACCATTTGCCATCCCATTTGCCAAATTTTGAAGTTCAGGATTGAATGGCATCCCAGGATAAGGCATCTAAATATTCAGATAAAGCTACATTTTGCAACGAATCCGTCATGTTAAGTGACCGAGAAAAGTGTCAAATTCGACATAAATACGACTGCACAAGGGAGTTAAGTGATTTAATTGGATACTGAGTGGCGGAGTTGAAAGTGAGAAGCTTTCTAAGTGCTAATTTGTAATTTTGAGCCTCTCAAAAGATATAATTCCGAAATCGCCCTTGGCAAGTTGATTTTTTATCAACTACGCGTGCGTTTAATTGGTCATAAAGATCAACATCAAGTTTATTTCCGGGGTCATATATTACACAAGAAATGATATTAATCTTCACTACTAGAAATATAAAATGTAGATCTATATAATATGACCCATATGGATCTATAATTTTCCGGTTCCGATCTATAGCTTAAAAATAAGTGAGAGTCTATGTATTATTATACAGTTTACTATTCTCTTACCATACTGCCATTTCTGCTAGCTTCGTTCCAAGCCGCGGCCGCGGTAGAGTCAGCGTTCGGATAAGGCCAGCTTCCGTCTGGATTGTTCATCTAAAATTGTGTCTCAGAAGAGTATTTAGCCTGATATGATGAATGATTTGTCAAAAAGGTCTCAATTCAGACTAAAATTCAACCACTGAATCCGATTAAACCCTGGACGACCCATAAATTTACTCAAACTCGATTCGAGTGTATAATTGAAAATAACTTAAAAAAAAATTTGCTTGGCTATGAATCAGGTGTACAACTGAGTTTAGTTTTTGAAACCAGGGCCACGGAAAGAATGTGGCTCCTTCAATTTGGAAACCGAGTACCTCACAATACAGTACTCTTATTATAGAAACGCGCTATAGATGATTCTATACGATCACGTGACATCATCAAAATTATTGTATCACCTGCTCTATAATTCAATTTCTGACATAAAAATCTTAAGTTCCGATAAAAAAACTTCTGATTTTACGATCTGAAAGACCCGTTATACGCTCAACAATACCGTAAAAAAGGTTATTCTGATCATAAAACATATCAAAAGGATTCTAAATTGCTAAAGAGTATGATTGAGTTTGACAGGACCTTATATTCGAGGTGGAAATCAAAAATATACCTGTGGTACCTTGTATTTTAGAATATCGCAATTAATATTTCTTCTGATTGATTTTCCAGTTTTTTCAATTTTTTTCTCGGCACTAATTAAAATATTGTTCGTATATTTTCTCTGGATTATTTTCAAAAAAGTGCCGCCAGATATTAGTTTGTAGCAGGAGTGAATTGACGAGAGAAAGAGAGGCCTGGACGCACTTGGGTCCATCTAGCGGCAGTCTCCGCGGCGCCCGGAGAGTCGAGTAATACACCACACCATCATTGCACCAGCCAAATTATGCTAAGGGTACAAGGAATATAAAATCAAAAAACTTATTTGATTATCAACCATTCAATCACTGATTAGAAACATGTCATTCCCAATTCCAAGTTTAAAATAGTCGATTTAATAGGTCTTTATTGATACTGTATATAAGGACTTGAACTCAAAACATGTCTCGAATTTTTGAATTTTCATCTGAATTACACCAAATAACGACGAAATATAGAACATTTCAGAGAGTCATCCGCGAAATTTACCAGAATTTCACACGAGAATGTATCCTACATTAAATTTCAAGTTGAAAATGAACAATTTCGCTGTGACTTACAAGATCCTATTTTAGAATTTTCAGATTTCCTTGATTTTTGCCAAAAAACCCACTTATAAAAATACACATAGAATCGTTACTGCGGTAGTTTATTATTATCGGTAAAATATGGCCATTTTGTTTATTCAAAATTTTATAACGATGAATCAGTGATGAATTGGAAAATAGTGATTACACCGAGTCCTCAATTCTAAGTGGAACGATTCGCTATCTGATTCGAAACGTAACCTTACTTTTACGATTAAGTTCGATTATCGAGATGTTCTTAACCATATTCTAGAATTGAAAATCCGATGATGATGATATCAGATGTGTTAAGACTCTCAAAGCGACACGTTAAACAGAATATAAATCTGATAATTGATTTCTATTTTCTTCAGGTGCAAAAAATCTGAAAAGATGAAACAAAAAATGGTTTGGGCCTCAGCCAGACTCCAGCAGGGACAAAATTTTTAGTATTTGCTTTGGGGCATTTCAGCAAAACGAAGGTCGTTTTATTTGACGTTACTAAATCATTTTTTGACATCTTTTTTCAGTATATGTACCATTATCCACATTCCAAATTCTGTTAAATAAAATTTCCGATCAAAGAAGATTACCAAGGTGCAAATGTTAATCAGGATGTAAATCACTCGTTCCGGAACTTTTTTCCGACCGATTTAAAACATTCTATACTACAGAATCATTCTAGTTTTGTCCAGAAACTAACCTGAAATTTATACATATTAAATAGGCAGTCACATGATTATCACGTGGGTCAAAATCACTAACTTCAAAAATAAGTTTCAAATAAGTTGTTTAAAAATTATCATCAGATAATGTTCTCTATTTCAAGTTCTCGAGTACTTATCGAAAAGAAAAAGTGGAAACCTTTCTTCTCTTTCTGATTACAACAAAACTGACGTATCTATAGCATTACTCACTTCAAATCATCCAAAAGTACAGTTTTAGTTTGGTGTAACGTTAATAGGGCAGAAATATCCAGTTTTTAATGAAACCCACGCCGGGAAAAATTTCACATTTCAAGAAACTTCACTCGGAAATGTTTCAACTTTATATTTTGTGCTAGCGGATACACTGTATATGAGATTCCATTTCAATCGTACATCTTGTCTACTGTAAGTCAACGGTTAGTTTACTGACCGTCTACTTTGACTGTTCGTTTTGATGACCTATTTATTATAATTCAAAGACCGTTCATTTTCACAGTTTATTTCGTTTAAATTTATAGAACACTTCTAAGGACATCTCGAACAGTGGAGCATTCAGTATGATACATAATGTAGTAAATATGAGTTTGGTCTTGATTTTAACGGTCAGATTTGGAACAAAGAATTAAGAATTTCGTACTCCGGAAGCGATTATCCCATTGTGAATCATTGCTGAATACATTTGGCACTTGATTTCAAACTATTGTTGGGATTTTAAAATACGACCGCGACTATAAAAATTTGGTGAATTATACCGACGAGAAATTGTTGAGTGGAATCACCTGTTACGATACTTTCGGATTTATTTTCCAAAATACAGTTTTTTCTACAGTCATATATGATTAACTGTTTTTTAAAAAATCTAAGCATATCAGCTGATTTTAAGTTTATTAGTAGAGAACACATAATAAAATGTGGCGGCTAAGTTCTTCTTGGTTGAGACCATAAAAAGTTTTCGAACCTGTCTGAAATTAACCTCATTTGATTTTTGCGTGATTGATTACTGTTGAGAGATACATTATAAGGCCAAATAATCTTGGCCTTGGTCATTTCCGACTTATTAATAAGAAATCAGGTCAACTCGGACGTGGACGGAAAAGCGTACTAACCACAAATTGTCGCGTTCTCATCCTTGGTTTGGGAAATTTTGTTCAAAAACGGCGAGGGATAAAGAAATCATATGTATATTGAATCATCTGGGCACTTAGAAATCAAGTTTGTCACTTTCCTAAATACAATTTCGTTGATTTTTTCGGACGAAATTTCGGTTGTGTATTTTTCGGCGAGATCAAAAATGCCGAAAATGAATTTTTACACGAAAATAAATCTCGGCCCGAATTTTGATCGCTGACAATTCGTAATCATTAGACAGATGACCAAACAACAATTCATAAACATAAATATAAACAATACACGCGAATTCACTGTACGATCTTATTTTCGTCCTCCAGCCTAATAGTCTTTTAGAAAGTGTGAGAGCATTTAAAAGTTTTGAAATATCAAAAATGATAAAATTCATTTCTATTTAGACTGATTGAAAAATATTTCGATAAAAGGTTTTCGTAAAACACCATAATAATTCCCACAGAATTTGCATACATCATCCATGTGTCCGCATTTTGAGT
Source organism: Oikopleura longicauda (assembly GCA_004367895.1). NCBI lineage: Eukaryota > Metazoa > Chordata > Appendicularia > Copelata > Oikopleuridae > Oikopleura > Oikopleura longicauda. Next base: position 6,578 of record SCLD01112392.1, read on the forward strand.
GTGTCCAATGGTCCGTTCCATCCTTACCAAATCATTTCCACCTACAAAAATTTGTTCAATATCTGAATTTAATTTTAATAACCAAAAGAATGATATTTTACGCCACAAAAATGGTTTTAGCGGTGAAAAATTTTTAAAAGTTTTGTTGAGTTTGTATTTGAATAAGTGAATGGAATTGACTCGGCGCCCGCTTGTCTGCCACTTCAAGTTCTAATTCCAAACTGAGCTAATTTAAATTTCAACCAATCGCACAGAGATTCACTGTGGTACAGTATACAGTGAATATGCAAAATACAACAATACCACTATCAATAAAGTGAGCTCCTTTCAAGTTGAAAATGAACTGCTCCCGTCGATGTTCAACCTTCTTTATAAATCATTATTTATTCTGTGTTAATTTTTGATATACCGAAATTCTAAACTGTGAATCTATCACTGTATGCATACATGTAGTGAAATGTTTGCTAGGCTGAATTTTGTGATAAACTTATATTGTTACCATTTTGCTGGTTTAAAGCGTTCGAAAGTGGCCAATAAATCGGTCGAGGTACCCACAGGTAGAAATTTAAAATGTTAAACATACATATAAGTGATTGTGTGGCATGGTTTTTATGTTTATCTGTTGGTTCATCTGTAAAATTAATCTTATTAAGCTTTTAAAATGCTTTATCATGGGCGCATTTAGATATCAGTATTCGATGTTTGGCTTTTAAAAATACAGATTTTTAAGATTTTGTGTGGATATTACAGGTGAACCTTCTATTAGTGGCTATAAACCATTTCGTTTGATTATTAAGTTCCATGCCGAATGTTGATGCAGTTTTAATACCCTTATTTATAAATCAGAGGCGGTGTCCTTACCCCCTTAGCACCCTTTAACTAGCGTACGAATTAACACTTGAGAAAATTAGTAGTTTTTGAAACAAATTTTAAATTTTTCAATTCAAGTTTAAGGCTATTCAAATCATTATTCAGTAACAATTGGTGGTACCCTTAAATGTACAGTAAAGTACCATTATTTGAATATATGGTGCAGTATTTTTGGTGTAGTAAAATGAGTATTTGGATTGGAGCTTGTTTGCCTCTCTCTGAGTATCTCGTGGCAGACCTCCCGGCGCCATAATTCTGATTTCAAGATTACAAAAGAAAATCGTTAGATCTCACTTTTTATGTCTCCTAATCGTAATATAACAGGGTTCTGAATCGTGCTCATTAAGTTTAATACCAATGATATTAATGTTGAGAAATGTATTAACGGTATCTTTGTGTGAAGAACAGTCTTTTGGTACTATAAATCATGTAAAGATGGGGGCCTCTTCCCGATGGTCATTTAGTCGGAATTCAGCATTGGGAAGTAACGAGAGTCCAGGAACACGCACTCCACTTTATATGACTCACATCATTCAAAACTCTATAGACTTTATTTTTCTAGTGTCGAAGTTCAATGGAAACCAAAATTCGAATGATTACAGTTTAAACATTTCAACGAAAGCCATAAAACTTCATTTCGAAATATCTTTCAGAAAATATTCTTAATTCTAATAATTCTAAGATAAGTCAGTGCTCCTAAAGAGACCAAATTCGACGTACGTGCCAGGGTAATATATCTGGTTTATAAGAAATCTAACTATATCTAAGGCGAATTCCCTGATTTTTTGTTATTTTGTAGATGCTTTTTTCAAGATAAAACTGGTCTTTTCATTTTAACAGTTCAAGATACAGAATATATACAAGTATAATAATTTCGACCAAGTTGATACTGAATACATGTTGATATACGTCTACATTAAACACTTCAAAAATGAGAAATAATCAAAAATAATTTTAATCGCAGTCACAGAACCGAGAACTAAGTTTTTTTCATCGATATATTCGCACCATTATAACACGGCTTACATGATTTTTTGTCACCTGCAACTTAATTTTTCAGGCTAAGTAACTTCAGATCGGGATTGAATTAGTAATCCTCTATTTCATCAACTCAGACCTAGATAGGATTTTCACAGCACTCTTTCAGAATCGGGAAACCCTACCGTGTCTCGGTCGTAACTGCCAATTTAATATGAATTTGGCATCCGATATAAATTTTATTTCCGACAAGCTCTTCCGTTTTTTTGAATCATAAGATCCGATAGATTCTACCAGGTAGTTTGAATAGGAATATATAAATACCGCCATCATGGCACCACCAAAGATATTAATAAAATAAATCGTCGTGGTCGTCTGATAAAACTAGAACTTTTCGTACAATTCTTGACAATAAACATCATGTTTTATTCAGTTTTAAGTCTTTTCCAATGAATTCTCAAGTCATTCTGCAATAAACTATTGTCACTTGATGTCGTTTGACGCATTGAGCACTTATATTAATGGTCATTGAACCAAGCGGTTATGTCTAGTTTAAATATATTAAAACAGAATCCTACCGCTAGTCATAACGCCTTGAATGACAAGCTGTCTACGAAAACTTAAAATAACGTTTAGGACTTGCATTTTACGTTTTGATGAATTTACAGTTTGATGGTATAGTAGTGCGGGACTAATAATGTGTCGTGCAGATGGGGGTCACGTGTCTGTTTAAGTAACAATAGATTAATTAATTCGTTCTCTTTATTCACACCAGCTGATTAAGACGGCCAATACAATGCACAACGTCACCCAAGGACTAATGGATTTAGTAAGTCCGACTTACGATACTAGGCTCAACGAGACTATTTATACCGTATTTCCGTGAAAAATTGAGTTAAGACAATTAGCCCATCAATCTATAAAAATGTTGGAAATAAAAACGTTATGAGAGTACCAGACGTCGCGACGACCAATCCGAGGTCGTTTCACGCCGCGGCGCGCCGTGTCAATTAAAACTTATGTACAAATGTTCGATTATACCGTTTTAAAAATAGTATATATTTTGCAGTACAACGAAATGAGGTTGTTCATGAACCTAATGATTTAAATGGTTGTAGAAATTACAGCCGAGGGCCAGCTGAGAATTGAGCCGATTCAGATGGACATTTAAAAGTTAAGTTGGGAGACGTTAACGCGATTTTATCGAACTAAAATGTACGATATAAACAGGATTTAGCATAGTTTATATCTTTAAATCATAATTTATGCAGAAAAATCTTAAATACCGGTTTCTTTTAAGAAGTCTAAAAACTCTGAAAGCGGAAACGAAATATTTGTATAAAGATGGTATCGTTAAATTGTGGTTTTGACAGGCGGAAACTCAAAAGCTCAAAGTGGAAAAATTCGGAAATACAAAATTTCGTCAAAGAAGAGATAACGAAGCACATTAATAACAAACTAACCAACCAGCGAATTCAAAAAATGATATTTCCGACTCGGAAATAACGAAATGTCTGATTTCAGCGAAAAATGGATCTGAGGAAAGATTATTTTGGAGCTTGAGAGGTTTCAGCTGATTATTCTCGTTTGGTGAACACTTGACACGTTCTCTTAGGAATTCTTGAATCTTTGATCATGATCAAACGTGAATATTCAAAATGCCAAAATAAATTATAATCTCATTCTTAGCAATTGGGGTCAGCTGAAGAAACCAAATTCTATTATATAAATATTACCGAAATCGTGTTGGCAAAACTTGTGACAACTCACAAGCTTCAATGAGAATACTGATGGGTATGAAAAATTCACTACTGAAAAACTAAATCGAAAAGTATATCCACAACCAGCTTGAGCCAGTTTATTCCGTTTGAGCAGCTTTAGTTCAGTTAATTCATTGCTTAATTTAAACCAGGTGTTTCCAGAATCATTCAGGGAGTCCCATGATTCATATGCCAATATGGTAACGATAAATGCTGAGTCGTGACCCACTCGTGGGTCATACCAAGTGTGGCTTAGAAAATACAGCTGAATGCATCTTCTATAGATTGCTCCTTCAACGATTTTTTTAATACTGGATATTCTAAAATTTTGCATTTCTATCCGGTTGATAATTGAATTTCATGCCACGATTTTTCAAGGTGTGCAGCTGATTGCATTTAAATGAAATAATTTATATCATATAATTTATATGGTCTAAATTACATCCCATTTGTATAACTTACAGTATAAGGATTCATTTTATTTTATTCAAGGAGATCTACCAACTGGGGTTTTTGAAGAGGTTGTTCAACAAAACGGCTCCATTTAATCATTTTAAGCGGGACCGAAAAATCTATTTTTAAATTACCTGACAGTAAATGAACAATGTGTTCGATTTTTGGAGTTCGGTGGACTCTGCTGACCCCGATGATTCCATGGATTAAAATTTTGTAGGGAATGGTTGAATGAGGGAATCAGCGCTAAGTATGATTTTGGTAAACAAGATTTTAATCAAAAAGTGTTCTTTTTAGAAGGTGCGAAAGTACACATGTACAACAAGACGATTAAATGCCACTGATAATGATATGTATTGTTAGTTTCTCACCTGGAATAGAGATATCATAATCTCTATAATGTCCGATGACGTCACTAAACCGACTTTGGTCTGTCACTTTCAAACAAAATTGACCTTGTGATAAAATTCTAACATCATTGTCTAACATTATAAAATAAAATATATATTTGCAGCATCGGAAATATAATTGATGAGAAAAGAACTGTTTGCTTAAATATTGCGCCGAACCGTAGTGTGCTTAATCTCAAGATCATCAAGTCTTGGTAAGGGATGAGTTCGCGGGTTAGACACCGGGACTGATGAGTAGTACATCGCCCAATGAAATTAAATCGCCCCTTGAATTTAATAAACTAAAATCAGCTGCATAAGACTTATAAATACTTGCTTGAGAAGTGCGAAAATCTCAGCTGTAGCAATCACCCACCGAGAATAACTGGTCAAAATACAGCCGGATAAATGACATAATAATTGACTTCACTCACCATCTATCAAGTTGGTATAATTCATTCATCCCGAGGTTTATCCCCGGTTACTGGAGTTAATTCATTCATAGTTAGCTGGGTGAAAGCCAGAGTACTATGAATGAGTACTGTGTTGGTGACAAACAATTCTAACGATATTAAATCTTAAAAGAATCTAAAATCGGTCACCAACATCTGAAAATTGTCACCACTATCAAGCCGCCAATGTCACTGTTGTGATCTGGAACGGTTAAGAGTTTTTTTGAACCGATGCCATGTTAAGTTCTATCATATTTTATGACTAATCCTCTGATGTTACTCTTTGAAAATAAAAAAAATCTTTGAAAGTTGCCACATCTAAGCTTTAAACATTGAAAATAGTATTTGGATTTGAGGTCCGATATGCGGGAGAGCGAGCCTGTATTCAGTCAGCTGGCCGAGGGAAGATTCTAGAATCTAATTTCCATCTTTCAGCTGCATTCTTAAATGCTATTCCAACTCGTCACGTGTCCATGTCAAGTAAGATAAATTGAAATATCCTTATTATTATACAGAGTTGTTGGCCCCAAAGAAACTGTATTTTGAAATGAATTGGTAAGCAAACTGACTGTGAGTTTAAAGCTAAATAAGATTTCAAAAGATACTGATTACTATTTTTTTAATTTATCGGTGAATCGGTCCGACTTATGATGATTTATAAGGTGTGAAATATTTTGTCAAAATCATTCAAGAGTACGAATTACTTGTCGCTTCATTTTTAATCTACGATTTTAGGATGAAAGTCGGGACAATTTAGTACTTTTTGTTTACCTTTTTATGTTTATATTTTCCTCAGAGTACTTTTTCGCAGTAGAGAATAATCCGAAGATAATCTCTCAAGATATTCAATTATAAAACAAGTCTTTTATATTGTTCACGTGAGTGTTTTCGCGGTTTAACGCGGCGTTCGTTTAATCTGTTAAAATGGCAGTTTTTAAAGATTTTGTTGCTTCTTCTGATCTTATCAGCTGATCAAGGAAACTATTCGCTCCCAGATTCATCCTCTTGTTCGTAAAAAATAGTTTTTGGGTTGTCAATCCATGTTTGAAGTTCATTTGACCAGACCATATAATAGACCCAGTAGCAAATGCAAAAGGCAATGAATATGAAAGGAAATAGAACACGGCTCTCCTTTTCAATCTTTTTTGATAGGTGTTTATAATAAAGGGCTGCATCAAACTCATCTTCTTGATTTTTTATGCAGTAATCGTCTTAATTAAGTGATAGAAATAGTGAATAATATTGAGATAATAATGGCTTAATGCTGGTGACAATTTTTAGGCGTTGGCGTGATTTTTGAATTATTATGTTTTACACTGATAAAATTGGGGTGTTTTGGTTATAATTTATAACTTATAAAGTTACATCAGTAACCAACATCCAAAAAATTGCCATCAAAAATTGAAGTCACCAAAATCGATGTGGACATCCACTTCGCGTCTGTCTGAAAAAAACTCACCATTTAAATGACTTGAAAAACGTCCGTTTTGAACATAGTTCTCCGAAATATTTAAGTTGTTGATATACGTTGATGATGAATTTTTTTGTTTTTTGCTTTTCACGTTTCGTTTACGTATTCGCGGCCTGAAATGATTGTCTGAGATATAATATGGTCCATATGATATGGTTGTATCTCCGATGGACTGAGTTATACCTGTTAAGCATATCGTGACACATTGACGAAATCTTAGCTTGGTTGAATCGTTGAGAATTTCTTGCGAGCAACCCATCTGACTGTCTGTGAAGGTAATTTGCAATAGCGTATTCTAAGACTGCAGCAAATACCAACACCATGCAAAAGGAAAGCCAGATATCAATGGCCTAAATAGAGTTAATATTTCATTTCAGCACGTGATTATAACCTTGATATATGACACTTTTGGTAATGACATTGCAGCTCCATTTCGCATTGAAGAAATTGTCAAAACTGTTGTGATTCCAAGCGAGATTCGAGCTGGAGTTGCCTCAATCGATATCCAAAATGAAACCTTTATTAGAAATCACAGAGCTCCTTAAAATATTGGAGGCGCAAAAAAGCCCAATTCGTGCCAGTTTCAGTTGAAAAAAAAGTTTTGCAAAACAACTGCAAAAATACGAGGACAAAAATATCAAAATTTAAGCACCATCGATTGAACTGCTATAATAACATTCCCAGGAAAGTATGACCAGTAGAAATGACGGAATGTAGATTTGAATAACGTAATAACCAATCTCACGTTTGAGTATAAATAATGCTTGAATGCATGTGTATGTACCAGAAGTATAGTTTTTAGTGCAATCATCGGTTTGATGACCTACTAATGTGAATTGAGGCATCTTTATCATCATTAGAAAGCATAAATTATACAATTTATGTGGTTAACTTTTACCGACATCTCTAATATAGAAGTTTTTACTCATGACGTCATCATCAGTTTTAAACTTGACCATTTTTTAAATGAAGTCTTGGAATGAATATTTGATTTAATTGAAAAAGAACTGGTTTCAATAAATTTATCTAGACTTCAAAAATCCAAATGTGAATCTTTTTGACCAGGATTTAATATTCATAAGAACCAACTGTACTTGGATCGAGAAAGAATTGTACTTCAGGTCATGAATTTGGTACTGATCATTTGACTTAGATATTCAGATACTCTATTTTTTTTTGTTTTTAATGATTTCCTGTAGATCCGCAGCTAAATCAAGTGGTTCTTTTCCCCAGGCGAAAATAACATCTTTTGTATCGTAACCAAATGATTCTGCCTTTTATGAGTTCTATCAATTTGAAATGAACTAAGTATAAAACTTTTAACTGTACTGCATATAGCCGGGACTCAGACTTTATTCCGAAAGTATGAGTCCCGCCATACTGTATATATATATAAATTGATCCGTTTAAAACACGGTTCCTTTAAATTGCAAACTTGAACATCCATTGGAAAGTGATTTAAATACATGCGACAGGCTGCTACCACTGTTAATCGTATTGATGTATATATTTGTCCATCTTCTCGTACTCTTAATGTAACGATACCAAACAAAAAAATTGTGTACCTGATAAGGGCATTTTCAGTCACAATTTTATGAGTTGCAGCATCTTTTTCATTCGAAAAAAACAAGTCAGGTTTCCAAATCTGTTTGAGAACATCCGAATGAACTGTCAGGACCTCCATTTGTGTTTCATTGATTGTTTCATTCCGACCTTTTTTGTTGTTTCAAATAGATATTTTGTTATTATAAGTGCTCCGCTTCGTAGCGAATTAAGTGAGATTCGGATGAAATGTACTGTGAAAAATACTAGACAAGTATACTGTAACACAAGATAAATATGACTTTGAATGTTAAGACATTGGACGAATTATCCTTGCCCCGAATGGTAAATCAGGTGTACTAAATAAGGTATAATGGTGTGAATAATTGAAACGACCCTTCAAAGGAAAGTCGGGGATCAAACCACCACATTCGCAAGAACATCGTTAATCTTATGACAGCTCCTACATGTATTATCGACGATTCATGTATCAAAACGATTTATTATGCAAAATATGATTCCCGACAAAGTGATAGGAAAACGGCAAAAAATACAGAATGAGTCTTGCCGACAAGATGCTCAATTTTGTTGATTGAATATATTTGGCCATAACAAAAGCTGGTTCCGAACCAAGCGAACAAAAGTCGTGAACCAAGGTCAGAACAGATATCACCAATAATTGGATATCCGTCATATGGGAATAAAACTTGTCAATCCCTACATTTAAATTAGGAGATGTCTGTATTCTATCAATGATCTAGGGTGTATCTGCATGACGGGAATTGAACTCTCCAAATACAAGATTCAACGAAAACACCACAACGACTAAAACTGCGGTTACCAAACAGATAGACGTGATAGACGTATTATAAAGTGTCTAATTTTAGAACGTCCAAAGCTATCATAAAGGTCAGTAGAATTGATTTTACTGGACAAATTGGTAACAATTTATGAAATTACATGTTTTGAGCTGGATCCTGTAGTCCATGGTGGATTCTTGGAGCGAATCAAACGACTGGATATAAAAACTAAAAAGCATAGCCTGAGGGTCAATTTAAGAGATTGATAAATTGATTAGTTTCTAAACCACTGTTAAGGATTCAATGTCACATGGTATTTGTGACCTCAAGTTTGCAAGGTCATCAATGAATCATATTATATAATCCATAGTCTACGGACCATAGACTAGAGTAATGCCATCGTGGTATTATGCTCGAATGTTCAGACATGCCTTAAGTCCGATCACTATGTTCGAATTTACCTGACATTAACTGCAGCTGGTTTAATTTTAGCATTTGGCCTCAGTCTTTTGTCGTATTTTGATGGATCAGATACTTTATTATAGATTGTTTCCAGCTTTTTCATGCTTCTAATTTATATAAAACCATAATGGTTTTGCGTTTGCGTGAAATATATATTAAAGTTGCCATGACTGTTCAATGAGCCCAAAACCCATATTAAGATGTTGATTTTGAAGTCGAAACATATTCTTTAATGCGAACCAATTGATGCCTCGACTCGAGAATACACGTCACGAATAATTAATTTCTCAGGGCGTATGAACCATGTGGTAAGAGTATTCAGAAAAACGATTATGTCTGACCATTAGGACTGCTTGTCCACGACAGGACAGGTTAGTTAGGTTCAGGATAGAATTATTGACCTTGCAGACCCTTATTCCGTAGTTACCGTTGTTTCATAGATAAAATCAGCCGAAACCGATCTGAATAATTCAAATCTTTCGATATGCAAAGCTATAATAATAATTAATTTAAAAGTTAATAAATTAAAATTATATAGGTTATAATTTAACCTTGAACGTGATTGTGAAATGGCATTTTTTCCAAGTTATAAATAGGGTTCAATATCGATTTTATCGAATATTAACCAAATGTTACTACTCATGTTTTTCGTGTTCGACCTTGTTTACACCATATTTTAAGATGTGCCTCAAGAAGAATTAATTTTACACTTGAGATATATGAAGTCTTTGGCCGATGAATTGGCAAAGAAATATTCTATGACTGGGATTAATTCCGGGGAATCACAAATATTGTCATTCTAGTGACTAGTCATTGAAATTTACTGGGTCAGTGCGATTATTTCGGGCTGAAAAATCTTGCAAAAATAAGATTTTTGTTGATTCCAGAAATTAACCTATTTTTGGCGGAAGGACTTTAGAAAAAACTCTTAAAAAGAAGAAGCTTTAAAACTTCTATTCTAAATAACCCATGACAATAAAGAGTGATACTAATGAAACAACACCAGCAATATATCTAATTCATATCCATTCTTGCCTAACGTATAAGCTATAACACATAGTCAATTAGGAATTTGTTAACCTCATAAAGTTTAAGCGTTAAATTGTATAATTTTATTACTCCCGGTCAAGGTTATTCTTGTTCGATCTTGGTTCTATTTTTGCAGCTGTTGACCACATTGTCCGGTTGAATTTTCTCCAGTTCAGGACAAGTTGTCCGACAACACTCGGAACCCAGGAATATCTGACCAGTTGGTTGAGCGGCTCTTAAGCCACCATTTATGATCTTCACAAAATTATGAATTTGTTTTGTGAACAAAATATGAGCATGTTCCTGGTCTTTTTCCTGTGCCAATACTGAACTGTGAAATAATAGAAATCTCAAAAGATGCATTTCTCCTCATGTGGCCACCATGAATAAATTTCTCTGATGGTAAAATTGGCAAAATTATCGGTTATTCGTATTTGGAAGGTCTCAATTCTGAATTTCTTGTTGAAAACCAGAGAAAAAGAAAGTTCCGATTGAGTTGAACGAGAAATGGGAGGAGAGAACCAGAAAGGAGTCGCCCGAGCATTGAATATAGAAATGTGCCTGAACCCCATTCAGTTTTTCGAATATTACGCCCTTATAATCATCATACTAGTATAACGACTAATTTATCATATCGTCTGCTTTATCGGATTCATATTAATATTTCAATGTATTTTCATGAACAGGTTAAAACGAAATGTATAATAATGTGGGACTATGATGGTGCCTTTATGCATTTAAATAGAAATAATATGATACTCAAAAATTCAGCAACCAATGCCGTTATCAGAATATAAATCAAAATGCGCTTTATTCCGAGAAAAAGTAAAAATTTCGATGCTTGAAAAATGATTGTAAAGCGTCCAAAAGGATTCCTACAGATAGAATTTGACTGCGTAGATTTTATCGGGAAATTTTTAATTTTTCGATGTTACAGATAGTGGTAATTTGTCACGTTGAGCCAAATTTTTGATTGACCAAATGGAACACGCTGATAGGGGTTAGTGAATGTTCTATTTGGAATTTTCCTATGGACCAAATATTTGGAAATTGTCTAAATAGAAATTTTGACCGATTGATTGACGCGCCCCACTTCTCATATAGGTTGTATGATCTCGTCAAAATTCCGACTCGAACTTTAACATTTGTTCGTCCGAAATATATTTACCCAAGGCGGATCATGATAAACGGAATGATGATCCTGTTCAAGTATTCATAAATCAGAATAGATAAGTTTCTAAATTATATTTCAGATTGAAGACGAAGGTCTCATCACATGTATATGTCAGATATGTCGAATTAATTATTGTAGGTAAATTATATTGGACGCGTCATTTTTGGTCAAAAATATCAATAAAAATTAAATTCGTTGATAGTTACACAATGACGAGATCTTTTAACCTACATTTAAAGAGATTTTATATGCCCAAGGCCAGATATCATTTATTACAATATGAAGGCAAGTTTTCACTGTATATATAGCCACTAAATAGAACATTACTTATTTAAGCCAATTATTCATATTACGTAACAAAAAAGCTGTATATTTGGAGTAAAAAGTTCTGTAAATGAGATCGAATATAAGCCACATCCCTTTAGGTCATATATATAATCGCATAACCTAAATCTTTTCATAATTAATTATTGAAAAAGGGCCTTTTAGTTTTGTATGAAAGAATGTTTTTTAAGACCTTGCAGTACCGGAGATGAATCCGAATAACTGTTAATTGGGATGCAATTATTACCAGACCTCGTCGGGTATTCGTCGACTTACGTCTATTATGTCCTTGAAAACTAGACAAATTCGATTTGAACGATCGCAATTGTTTGAAAAACAAATTAAACGGACGTATTCAGTTTATAAATCAAACATTTTTATGGTTAACATGAAACTATCAGTATCCGACAACTCTCAGTCTCTGAGATTTTTGAGAGCTTTTTGAGATTCACTGAGAATTGTCGGGCACTTAGGGTTTTCCACATTTTTTATGCTTTCGTTATCAAAACATGTTTTGGAATTGAATACAGCTTAAAGTACCAGGTACTACACTGTAGTCTACAGTCATACACTTAGTTTTCGGAAGGATAAAATTCTGATTTCGTTGGACGGGAAGTTGCACTCCAGTTCATATTCTAGTTGATTGTATGTTTGAATTTGATGAATAAGAAATTAAATTCAGAATATCAAAGTATGAATTTTAACCACATAAGGATACATTTGTCCAAAGTTTTTTAAAGTGGCCCAAATTCACGCCTACACTTTAGCTTTTTCAAAATATCCGCGTAGGCGAATTAAGCCAAGATTTTGTCGATTCTCAGTCATTGGATTTATCAAGAATTTAGTTCAAATTTGCTTAATTCAAAATAAAATATTTTATAGTTGCATAAAAAAGTAAACTTTCATCCATAGGAGAAATCATGGCTGAAAATGGGCGGAATCCCCCACCGAGTAAAATTTGGACATTTGGTTTTTTAGCAGCTATTTCACTGAGTCGAATTGGTATTGGATTGTTTCAGGATTGTTTAGGATTACGGTAGGATTAAAATTTAGTCTATCAGAAATGGTTTAATCCTAAAATAAAGTCAATAACTGGTCCAACACTACCTGTTTTATCTCAAAATGTTGCCACGGATCCCCAAAAAGTCAGCTGGATGTTTACCGGTAGAGCAATTGGGCTTCTTTTGGGATCAATTTTGGCTCCTGGGTTGAGTAAAGCATGTGATCATATGCTTCAATTGGCTCTCAGTTTGGGAATCATTGGTATTTGTACTGGAGTTGTTCCAATATTAACTGACTTTTGGTTATTGGTTGTCATTGTTACTTTGGGTGGTGTTATTGTTGGATTCAATGATGCGCTCATACAGGCATATTTTTCTGAAACATAGTTGAGAATCGACCGGAACTGACCACTTCCGACGTTTTTCACGAGCTTTTCGACTGCCAAATTGAATTTCGTATTTTTTTACATATTCATTTTCGGTTTCGATATCTTTCTGCGGATTTTTGATGGTTTTAGCATGCTTCAAAAACTGGAAATTTAGTATATTATATGGAACCGGAAATTCGGTATACATTCTGGAAGTGGAAGTAAAAATATAAACTTATAGTCAACTTCACTCGGCCAATTATGGACGCTCTACTGGATACGGTATTTGTTTAATAAGAATAGTATTTATATTTACCCATTTTATTTAAACCACTGACTTTCTCAAATGACTATATCAAAGAGGGGAAAGATGGCTGAAAATAGACAGAATTCGGCACCGAGTAATTTTTGGACATTTAGCTTTTTAGCTGCTATTTCACTAAGTCGAATTGGAATTGGATTGTTTATGTCAATAACTGGACCAACACTACCAGTTTTATCTCAAAATGTTGCCACAGATCCCGAAAAAGTCAGCTGGATGTTCACTGGAATAGCAATTGGGCTTCTTGTGGGTTCAATTTTGGCTCCTGGGCTAAGTAAAATATGTGATCAAATGCTCCAATTAAGTCTTAGTTTGGGAATCATCGGTATTTGTACTGGAGTTATTCCAATATTAACTGACTTCTGGGTTTTGGTGATCATTGTTAGCTTGGGCGGTGTTATTGTTGGATTCAATGACGCGCTTATACAGGCATTTTAGAAAACAAAAAGAATGCTTAGATGTCCAAATTGTCAGTTTTATATCAGGTCACTAGGTCAAACATGCTAGATATCATATGAAAACCTGCATGCATTTCAAAAATATATCAAAGTCAATATTATTACGCGTATGGGGTGAAGATAAATCAGCGTCATATTTACAAATGCACCATTTTACATACTCTGTTGGTGCCTTTTTAGCGCCACTGGTGGTAGCACCTTTTTATGAGAGCAGTGCGGAAGACCTGTGTGATTCTGAAAATAATCAAGATGGTGAAGTTTCAAGTAAGTTGGTTTTTGCCACACCTTAAAGTCTCCGAAATAGTTCGTCTACCGATCCTCCATATAATTTCATATTAGAATGACTACTCATTTTAGACGAGATTCTGACTCCATATTTGATATGTGCTGGTTTTATTGGTGCTGTAACGATATATATGTTCTTTCTATACTTTAAAGATGTCATCTCAAAAATATCAACATCTCATGAAGATACAATCGACATAAGGAAATGTTCGAATAGAAATAGTGATACTGATTTAATTATTTTGATGGTTTGGGGTTGGTCAATTTAGATTTGATTAAAAGAAGACGACGCGGTAAGAGCTGGGATATGAATCACTTGAGTACATGCAGTGAGAACATGCAATTTAACCTGTGGTTAAATCAAACCTCTAGCCGGAACATTTCCTCTAATTGAACCTAAATTGGATCGTGCCTAATCTCCATTGAATTATCTTAGCCAGGTAATACTGTTTTGCTTTCTCATGGCTAGACTAACGAGGCTTTTTACTCATGACTAGACCTTTTTAAAGTCTATAGACAAACTAAAATATTAACTCAAGATAACGGTCATCATGAAGTTTTTACGCGCACGTACATAGTTTGCCCATCTCAGGTCCTCTTGCGACCCGTTCTGATATGTGCATACGGTATGCAGCATACCGTATCAAAAAAAGTCGGGAGAAATCAGAATGGAGTGTGACGATGAGACTGTACTTATTAAGTAGATACTTTGAAAAATTTAAATTATGATTTTCGAAATATAATAAAGGGAAGAAGATAGACTTGGTACATTGATTTGGTATTTTATTCCGCTCACATTCTTTTACTTTGCTATTGTTGGTGGCGAAGCTACCTTTTATTCGAATATTTTTTCCTATGCTACCTGGTAAGTAAAACATAAAGAAAAATCTCATGATCTCTCAAAAGATTTGAATTTTTGACTCTCGAGTGCCATCGTTACCTTTATCAAAGTGCAGTGAATCTGGACCCAAGCAGTTCATCAAAATTGAATGCATTATTTTGGGCTGGTTTTGGTATTGGGAGAGGTGGTGGAATAATTGGTACAAGATTTATCAAGAACTCATATTATATTCTTGGAGATTGCTTTGGAATACTAGTAGCAACGATTTGTTTCGTTATTTTATCAGATAATGAGAAAATGCTTTGGTCAAGGGTACAAAATCTAAGTTTATATATATATGTATATTTTTTTATTAAATAACCAAAACTATTTTACATTTTATAACACTCAATTTGTATTTCCTATCTTAATAGGCTTACAATGTAAGCATTGAGGACCTGTCTACTTATGTCAATTCTTGTAGATTTTCTGATAGGCAATGACGTTCCTTTATGGATTTGCAATAGGAAATGGTCAAACGATTGATTTTAATCGAAAATCGTAGAAAGGGCAAGCTCATGGCCACCCTAATAATTGATCGACCACATCTAATCGATCCCCTTTTATTGAGTCAGAAATTATGACCAATAGTAAAAGCGACACTGTATTCTTGTGGAATGAGTTACACACATAAGCTATCCAACATGTCATCAACTTGGATTTTCATTTTTGGTGTTGGAAATACGATTGGGGCAATGTCTATGCAACCAATCGGGACCATGTTGGTATTTTCTGATGATCCATTGAATTTTATGTGGCTTCTCACGGGTTTATCATTAACTGCATTACTATCATTCATTGGTATGTACTTATTGGGATATAAATATGGTCCCTTGCCACAAGGAAAGAGCTTAAACCGGACTCGGATGCTGACCGGACGCACTTAATAACAACAATATCGAAAATCTGCCAGAAAAATATAACTTTTCAATGGTGCTTAGTAATATTAATATATCATAGGTTATGCATGAATTGCATTTTCTTATTGAAATAATCTTCTATAAAAACATTACCACGTTCTTCGTTTTAAAATTGCACTCGAGTATTTGGTGTTGAAGTTGTACAGTAAAACCCATATAACGAAGACCTTTGACATTTTGATGAACTCCTTCATAGTATCGTTTTAACTAAAGCTAATAAAGCTGTAATATATGCATCAAAATTTTCAATACTCATGGCATCGATTATAATGGCATATTCTAATAAGCGATAATATATGACATGTAAACTGTTTGTTTAAATTAACCTTGCTCAAACTGTTTTTGTTCGCATAAAAACTTAGCTTGAAAGAATTCTGATGTTGTTTGAAGCTCTTTAAAGTTCGTAAGAAAAGAGATGAACGGAATTCAATTGAAAAGAATCAAGTAAAACCAGAAGACTTTTCCGAAGAAACATCATGTGACTTATAAAAATTTATGATATGATTTATGATATGATGGATTTAATAGAATTTTTTTAATAAAAAATAGTTTGTTGATCCATTAGTTATTGCAATTAGAATGGCGCACTTTCAGTTATTTTTGCATGTAGAGTGTACCACTATAATCTGTGCAAGTTTAAGACCGGGTGCATCACTCTAGTGTGTAACCCCCTATATACCGGAATTGGTTTTTAGCTACCATGTGTATATTCCCCATTAAAGTCTCGGTATATCAGTCTATCCAAGTGAAAAAAGAACATAAACATTGTTATTTTTTGGCATTTGAGTTTAATATGGTTAGACTTTCATGTCATTCAGTAAGACTTGTGATCTACAGTCTACAAGAGAAGAAAATGATTTTTAATCTCTGAAAAATGGAAGGTCATCTTCAATATCTTTTAATCTATTGTTGTAAGCTTCTAATTCTCGCCCTTCCCAGTGACCAGATAGACCCTTGAACAGAGTTTCAAAATTGATTGCAATTAAAATTCTCACTAAAAATGCTATAGTGATCATGAATAGTATGAAAAAGACTAATAAAATGAATAAATTATGGAACGATAATCTTGCATTGAATTATCTCGAAACGGTCCTTTAACATTTCTAAGATATCGTTCATTGTTTTAATTTCGTCTTCGTTTAATGGCGTTTTGGCATTAAGAATATTTTCTTCGAGCTCCTTGACACGAGCAGTACCACAAAGAACAATATCAGCAGCAATATTTTCTATTGCATATCGAAGTGCTATTCTCGAAATATTGTGCCCTAAACATACAAGGTCAGATCAAAGAAGAACAGTGTAAAGTTTAACTGGAAACGACCGCCGACAACGATGTTGGTCATGGATAATTGTAACCGAAATATCATATATTTTAAATATGGGCTCTGATCCCCATCCTAACCAACTAAGAATTCGGTCTAGCTTGGTCATATTATATGGCTCATATTCAAAACTTACCTCGCTGATTGCACATTTCGATACATTCTTTAACTTTTTCTTTGAGGTCATTGTTAGCAGGATGCCACGGCTGGGGACCATCATTTCGGAATAAACCCATAGCTTAATACATCAAATTATTTTGATATGATGAGTCAAGATTCTAGAACACTTGAAAAAGAATAGACCAAATGTATTTTGATATCAGTTAGAAAAAGGAGAAGTAGCCAAAATGGCAGAAACAGAGCAAAGAGTACAATTAGACTCAATTGAGCACGCTAAAGCTCATCAATTCCCATTAACTAAATTCACAGGATAGAAGCTACAAATAATCTTCAAAGCTTTACCGACCAGAATTCTACGAACTGGAGCAGTCAGAGACTCTGACTCAGAGTACGTCCTAGTAGGAGCCTTCACCTGGAAAGTCTTAAATTGCTAGGATTATTTTTGTAACTTGAAATAGATATGAACGAAGAAATGTTAACTGAGATTCAAGAAATGGTTTTAGGATTGATTGAAAAGCATCCGTAAGTAGAAATAGATCACCTGATCCCAACCCTAAAATATCGATTCTAACCCAAATAGTGTTCAGCAAGCATGTAAAGAAGCTCACGATCAATTACAAAAGAAATTTGGAACCGGTTGGAATGTAGTGATTGGTAAAGCATATGGTGCCGCCACAACAGCTGTGAGTGGTAACGTTCTACAATTCTACTACCAAGGTGTCTACGCTGTCGACATATGGAAATGCGAAAACTAAAAAACGTCGATAATACTAATCATAACTAATGCTGTAATAAAAAAATATTAAATATATATTACGGGAACATTGAGTGTTTGAAAATGTTTTAGAGCCTGTGAGGATAGATAAAGTGGGGTGAGTCTTCCCAGTGGTCTCTTCTCTATATCACCCCAAGCGGATTTCGGGGCAAATCACCATCGGGAAGACGCACCCCACTTTACAATACCTAGTGGAGAAGCATTGACAACAAAAATTCCTCGTTCTTTCCATTTGGGGAGATATTCGTTTAATTTCTGATCGGCAAGTGATCCTCTTGTGTAGCATAAAACTTATTTTGGGTTTTAATAATCTTTAAGAATGTTCACGTCTATACGCAAAGAAAAGCCGGCGTCTTTTCGTAAATGTTGGTGGCCATTATCGGTTGTCAACACCGATGAAGCCCACAGAGAACCCTTCCCATATCAATTTGAACAGTGGATCGTTCGATCAGTTCATTGAGTGGTTCAATTGGGTAACCTGTAACGCCAATCATTTTTGCTTTTCCAGATTTTTTAACTTTTTCTAATGCGGGAAGAGTTTCATTCAATATAACATCGAGTGAAGGGGCAAACTCACAGTCGTGCACTTGAATAATATCAACATAATCCAGACCAAGTAAATTCAGTGATTTGTTGACTAAATACGAATGTTTTAATTATGTTTTTTGCATTATTAGCTCACTTACCAGATGAAATGGTCTTGGCATAGGAAAAATCAAACATTTCTTTCGCCTTCTTGTTATATCGCCCAACTTTAGTTGCAATAACGAAACTTTCCCTATCATAATCAGGAAGAAACCTTCCAAGCATTTCTTCAGAATCACCTTAATTTGGAAAGTTTTTGACGCTTTTTCAGAGTACCAGAATCCTCAAAGTCATCCACACTTAACAGGTGCGCTGATTTTAGGCACGCTTGTGCCTAAGACAAAAAATGTCATAAGTACTTCATTATACAAAGTAGAGTTCCATTATTCTGGTAAAGACTTAATCCTACGATAAAATCCAAATTACTTCCAAAACCGACCTCACCAAAAGACTCCCTTTTCGGCTTTTTTCACATAAACTCTGAAATATGGCTTCAAGGCTCGGCGATTTTCTTAATTCGTCTTCTTAATGTCAGTAATTCAATGGCTTTAATAAAATAATGGCTTTAATTAAATAATGGCTTTACCTGAGCCTTAAATAAAGAACGTTTGGTTATCCGGTTCTTAATTTTGGAAACATTGATATAAACCCTGAAGAGAGTCCTTCTGATATACGGGAAGGTATGTGTGCAAGGCCCATTCTGTGCCAGCAGTTTGTTTTTCGTGCCTTCATTGTGACTGATTTAGCTTCAAGAAAGCTCAATTTAATCGAATAAAATCCCAAACTAAATTTTGATGTCATTTCCGGTTCATTTCCGTCCAATAATCGAGGAATAAAACATGCTTTATCACTTCAAGAACTTTTATAAGCCTTTTTATGCTTAGTTCCGATTTCGAAGAGCATTTCCGGCTCACTTCCGGTCAGAAAACGGATCTGAAAATGGTTGAAGATTGATCAAGATTGCTAATTCAGTATTTACGTGGAGTCTCATGGCGTAATTCATCAATCATACGACGGAAATGGGTTCCGCATTATTTTAGTGAATGGTACTTCTATCGGTATTTGTTGCTTTTACAACCACTGACTCTTACAGATCAAAGAGATCTAAAGGGCACAAATTGTACACCCCTGGACCAAAATCCTGGCTCAGATAAAATCCTCATCTTCTCTATTGTTTACATTCAAAATAGGCGTGGGCGGTGTAAGATTTTGAGAAAGACACAATATCGGACACAATATAGATCAAAGATCATATTATTTGATGGGAATGTTGCCTTAATAAAGGTCACGCTCTAAAGGTTATAGAGCTCTCACGCTCTATAAATTATTACTATAATCATTACTCTTCCATCACAGTATATAAGATACCACCAAAGAGTATTCGGGGGTTCTCCGAGAAATACATAATTATCACTTATTTATAAAACATACAACAAATACCACACTGTGTTTCACTTGGTCATCCATCAACTGGTGACTTGAAGAAAAAGAACTTAATTTTTGCAAAATTATGCCAACAAAACACACATAAGCGAACTTGTTTGCTTACAGGTAAACCCTAAAAATCAGCCCGAAAAAGTGTGGTACATTCATACGCGTCATAGATTCGTGGACGTGATTTTACCAAGAGGAGACCTAGGACATTCATTGGACATTCATTGAGAAGTTCAATTTAGATTTAAACGATTTCAAAAACGTTCGGGGAGGTAGTACGGCGGATATTAGAGCAGGAGAAAATCTTAAGCAGCTCTATACGGCCACTTCCGGTTGCTATTAACGACCACTTCCGGTTGCGTAGGACGGAAACGGATACGACCATAAGTTGGCATTTTTAATTTCAGGGGGACCTTGGGGGGTATTTGAAGTCTTTGACGCCATCTTGTGGTCAATATAGTCGATTTAGAGCCTTTTGGCACGCCTGTGCCTAAAAAAAGCGCAACTGTTAAAATCACTAAATCTAAGTCACTCACCCTGCCCATACCAAGGTGCTGTATCAATATAGTTAACTTTTGCTTCCAAAGCTTGTTTGATGACAGACCTACATTCCTCAATCCTAATATCGTCACCATAACAAGCACCAAATGGAGCGCCTCCTAATGCGAGATTGCCGATCGTTTTTTGTAATTTTTCAATTTTTAATGTCTCCATTTCTCTTGTTAGGTGTACGAACTTAAATTCAAACCTACGCAACGAGTATATCACCTCGGGAAAGTACTTTTTCATAACTAGTTTAATTCAGACTAAGCCAAGCTATCTTTTAAAATAAGTTTGTACAATAACTCACCTTGACCATACCATGGAGCCGTATCAATATAATTAACCGATGCATCAACAGCTTTTCTAAGGGTCAATCCACATTCTGGAATCGAGGTGTCACCATAAATGGCACCAAATGGACCAGCACTGAAATTAACTCAAATTAAAGTGGTCCGGATCGCAGTCGAAATATTTGATCCTCAGTTAATTGTAGTCTTTAGAATTCTCAGATTGTATGTCAAAATAATATTCGTTTACCCGAGACCAAGTTTTCCAATGGTTTTCTTGAGCTTTTGAATCTCGATTTTTTCCATTTTTCTTTTAAATCACAATAGAAATAAATAGATTCTTATTAATTGGTGTTATTTACTTTGTCATGCAAACACTACATTATCCATTTTTGTTCAAACTATATTGACATATAACTTATATGAAATGAATGATATATGCCACATTAGAGTGACCAACCAGGTCTTGAACTTGCACACATTTGAGTGACCCACTTTCGAATGCATGATCAATGATTTCACTGACAATTTCACTTACAATTTCACTGACAAAACAGAATAATTTTGTTATTTTCAAATTAATTTATATAGCCCATAGACTGTGGTTCATCAAAGTGGTCAATTCGTATCCAGAGTAACTGACAAACAGTGATTACGAAAAGTGGATGCTCGGCATTTGTTTTGTAATAAAGAACGCTATCAAATTGATTCTTTATAAAGAAGAATTTTAGAAAATAGTAACTATTGTTACGAAAAAAAAGAGAATGAAATGTTTTTGCTGCAGAAATCAGGTTCTCTCAAATGCATAAAATATTATTTCTGAAAGCATTTTAACATTTAAGGACAAACTATCATGGGGTACCAATATGACTAGATATTGGAGAAATAAGGTTTCAAGTTCTGAAATTGATCCTAAACAGGAATTTGACTTTATCGAACAACATCAAAATGAATTGGACCAGATTGTCAGGAAAAATTCTTAATTTTAAATGGTCTTCAAGGGTCTGATTCTTTAGATTTTAAGAGTCTAGACGCCGTATACCAGTGGTGGACATCTATCGATACGAAAGCTTAATAATATCAGGGCTTGGGTGAATGGCGCCCTCTATATTGTATATTCGGAGAGGTGTCCTCCTCTTTCTCTCTTATGTGAGC
>SCLD01112503.1:0-28715 GCA_004367895.1 Oikopleura longicauda
TTTCTATCATACATTTTATAACTTATATGTATTATAAAAATGATTTAATCGTTCCATTTTAAGTCGTTTCAGCTGATAAATTTTACAATTTTGACCATTGAGGCCGAAATTAACCAAAAATACGACCATTACGTAACATCGTCGGATGACGTCATAGTGAATTTTCACCGTCATTTTTGAATTGTCTGACCTCAAATCAGTAGGTTTCACTATTTTACCCTACCATTTTCTAAAATTCCCATATGGGGTATGTATCCTTAAGCTCTTTGGCCAGAATATGACGGTAGGGTAACTGTTAAGTGACCAAGTGGGACATTTTCTTGTGTGAACCCACATCGTTATATTAAACAATGCAGCATTGTCAATGCTTTAACTCTATAAGCATTTTCCCAGCGAAGCAATAAATGTAGAGTCCATTTTAACTTATTCTGATTTTATTTCGGAATATCATGCGGTAAATAATTTTGCAAGAAGTAATTTTGGAAATGTTACAAAACGGTCACCAGAAGAGAATTATCGTGTTTATGCACGTGAATGTCACAATTTTGGAAATTGTAGAAGAGTGACACCCCCTGATGAAGTTATTCACCCCCGAAACGATCCAGGACAGGGATACAAATCAATATATTACAGCAATATAAAGCTTATATTATAAGCTGGGTAAGTTATATAGGGGGGGACAAGCTGATACTGTATTTTTCCACAAAGGGGACTAGGTAAAACCGTATTCCAATTTTCAAAGAGGACTAGGTGAAACCGTACTCGAAGTTTTGAAGGGGACTAGGTGAGACCGTTCTCAAATCGTATTCGGAACCATTGTACTGAGTACAGTTTCACCTAGTCCCCTTCAAAAACTCGAGAACGCTTTCACCTTGTCCCCTTTTATAACCTAGTTCCCCCTATAATATAGAGGGTAACACATTAGACTAATCATCTTGTCTGGAACTATCACACATTAAAAATCTCCGACTTTCGTATGCTTATGCATGTCAAGTGGGACAGTCCAATATCGGTGTATACTTGACCGGTTGGGACGGTCTAATTTGTGTAATTTCATGACCAGGTGGGGCACTCAAATGGGTAATAGTTAACTTGGAAACATAACTTAGAAACATTATTAACTTACAAAGACGATTATTAACTTGAGGATACCGTAACTATTTTAAATTTTCACAAAGTTGCACGAAACTTGGTCGTCTGAAAGAATTTGGGTCAATGATCACGATTCCGTTGAGTTTTGGTACCTATGACGTCATCATGACATGTTACGAAAAAACTTAATTTCGATACTTTTCCCTGGAAAATGCTTTTTAGGATATCAAATTAACTAAAATAAGACCACTGAACACGATTATGACGGTTTCCAAAACAGTTAACACCATAATTACGATTTACGAAAATCGTAAAATTTACGAAATCATAGAATTTTGACTAAAATTCGCTTTTTCGATGCAAATATTTACTGCAAACGCATAGTAACTTGAAAACATCAATATAAACTAGAAGTTTAGAACTGACTCAAATATCTGGCGATTTCATTATTCTTGAAAAAATTATAAATAATACTCCGATCTCAAACGATGCTCGTTCTAAATGTCTCCTCTAGATGAATTTCAAAAATGAAAAATATTTTCCTCTGGTGCTCATTCTTGAGAAATAAAACACCTACACGGACTATTTATTTTTTATTTTTTCAAATTCAAATAGAATTTGACCATAATTATAGATAATTATGATTCTGGTGTGTAGGTGTATTATTACGTAATAACCTAATTTTCGTTTACGAAAAATGGTATCTTTCCTTCCAAACGACGTAAATACGTTGGTCTGGATAGAAATTGAGACAAATTTTAATTTGTCTTTTACATTATAATCAATGTAACTACAGCGATTATGATGGTAGCAGGCGGCGTAACTACGAATGGCCTAGCTAACCGGGTTTGACAGGGAGAAAAATTTTTCTACTAAGAAAAATATCTCCCACAGTCAACGAAGGGACTGTCTAAAAATACTGTCCACTCTGCCAACGAGGCCGAAAGGAAGATTTTGGGTTAACCCAATTGTTTTAGACCTAAAATTCATGTTTCTGACCTAAAATTAAGCCAAGAACTATGAATCTGATGATGACTCATCAAAATAATTTTTTGCTGACTCAGCATATTTTAGCTGAGTCATGATTAGGATCAAATCAGCCTTTACGGCCTCAAGTAATAACTATGAGAGCAGATTTTAACCTAGCACTGTATAAATAAAAATTATTTTACGTTATCGTAATTTTAATCATTCTAGATCACCGAATAATGAGATTTTTTGTGATTTTTGATAAAAAAATCGTAAAAATTTTCGATTCGGCGAAAAATCTCAGGAATAAAACTTTCTAGAATGTGACGAAAAATCGGAAAAAATCAAAAACGTATTTTCATTCTGATTTTTTCAACAAACGATAAAAGACGAGTTTTCACGAAAAGGTAATCACAATTAAAAGTTTTAACTTTTTGAAAAGACAAAAACCAAATAAAATAAGTTTTTGTGGGACTAGTGAGACTTATCAGAGATTTCAGATGGATACAGGGCCGTTTGCAGCTCCTGATGAATTGGCGGACTTCGCCAGAGATATTCAAGCCCATCATCTGGCGCAAATTTTGGTATCAAAATACGAAAGGAGTCCTCTCCTACTGGGTCGTCACTATGAAACCAACTTTACGGCGCTACCGGCTTACGAAGCTCATGGAGATGATCCAGCCAGGGACTCCAAGGTGATTCTGGTGTCATGGAAACCGGATTATTCGGTTCCTAACTTTGGGAATCTTCTGATTCCAGAAGATGTAGCAGGTGAGAGCTGTCATAGTTGACAAATTATCATTTATAAACGAAATTGTCATTTCTGACAAAAAATAGCCAGAGTATTATTAAAACACATGTTCAGACTGGTCCCAAGTCTTCTCTTTCCTTCACAAAGTCACGGGCTGGCACGTGGTTGAATTGGATATCGGATTTCTCCGAAATAAGTCTGGTGATTCTGTCCAGGACATGAAGTGGAATCTTCTAGTCAAACCGGACGCCACCATGGAGCAGTTCACTTATCAAGTGATGGCTGGTTTAAAAGTGGTCCAGAACAAATCTCTGGCGCCAAATTTCAACTCAGCGGTTTTTGCATTAATGGACAATCGTCCAATTATTACGAGCAAGTAAGTCTACGAAGAAGTTTTAGATATCTAAAAATAATAAATTATATTTGATCCAATGGACATGTAATTCCTTTATTAAGAACCGTCGAACGGTCAAAACCGAAACTCTTTGCCTTCAAGGATCATTCGTCGCAGTCTGAAATAGTGGCAATGGTTCAAGAACAGTTTCGAAAGATCGAACCGTCCATCAAGACGGTTAAACCAGCTGACCAGGCCAAAATTCGACGTGAATTTTTGCTTCAGGCTTTGCAGCAGATTGCAATTTCACCTGGTATGGAAAGTTATGAAGCGGTGGACAGGGATCGCTTGCCCAAACCGTATCATAATTTTCAATCCTTTATCAACCAGAGCGCGTCATTGGAATCATCCAAAACTCAAGATGTTCTGGTAGATTGGACAACACCAGTTAAAATGAGGTTGATCCTCATGCCTGATGAAATAATGTAAGTCCCATCCAAACATAAAAATGGCATTAATCTAATTCATAAAATTAGGGCCAAACCTACTCAATTTGTAATGTACACCCTGGGTAGCTCTCAAAAATGCACCTTTGATGCGCCAATTCTGGGGATGGCACCTGTCACAGCAGAAAATAGATTTGGAGTTTCTCTCCAACTGGTCAATTCTTTCATCTACCGTATGACTCATACTGTTCGTAATGGTCAAGCGGTTAGGGCAAAGTATGAGATCGAGTGGCAGACTGAGGAACAATCTCAAAAAGCAAATGCCTTCCTGTATGAGATCCTCAGTAATAAGGAAACGGTACGTCATGCGACTACCAGGACCGAACTGAGACCGATTCCGGCTCAATGGACTCACTTGGTCAAGAGACTGAAGTCGAAAAAGATCTTTCATGAACTCATCCAAGTATCTCATTGTAAGTATAAAGTGAAAATAAGGATAACCTTAAATAATAAAGGGTATTCACAAATCCTGAACTAAAAATGACTCATAATAACTTCAAATGACTCATAGAAAATTTCATTATTTCAGGTCTAGCCTTCTGGCGAATGGCGACGGCGTTTCCGGTCACCAATGTTAAAGGAAGCACCATGGCGGCAAAACTGGCCTCCTACATGACACTGGTGCACCACAATTTCATCTATGTAGTTGTCTACAAACTTTTGACTAGCAAAGAGTCTATGCTGTCCCCATCGTTTGCAACAAAACTGGCGGCAGCAAAAACCTCTGATCAATTGGACTCGCTGATTGACACGGTGGTGAAACAACAATTTCCTTCGTTTAGTGACAAAAATTGGAATATTCCAAAATTGGACCAAATGGAGCAAGAAGTGATCCATCTGACCACGGACTGGAATGAACGACGGGTAAATTTTTTACTACATTAAAAATAGACTAAAAATAACCTAAAATTTAGTATCAATTTCATGCCGTGTCGCTCAAAGCTCTTTTCAATGACGCGGTCACGATTAAAGATAACAATGATACCATTGACTTCTTGTACCAGCTCATTGGTGGAATCATTTATTCTGTGGCGAATTCGCCAACCCTATCCCTGAATTTCTACCCTATTTTGGGGGAATTGGGAACAGTCTCCCAAAGATTGGCCAAAATCTGCAAATGGAGCCCTGCGCTCTTCGATCGGGTCAGGACTGGAGCACATTCGGTAATTCAAAGCCTGAATAAACCGGAGGAGACCACCGCGTGGTTAAGAACCATCAAAAACCGTGAGATGGGTGGTAATTTGCGTCTCTTTGTGCACCAATTCGTCACGGTGCCGCACACAATCTACGATGCTAATGTCAAGCAGGAGGAAAGGTAACAGATATTATCCGTAATATGTCAGATTATGACAAATAAATATAGAATTTGTGCTAATCACAATCATTCAGAATCTTTTGTGACAATCTGGTACGACCAGAAGATTCTGAAATCTTTGCAAATGTGGCCTGGGTCACGAATTTGGAGGATTCTCCATTAGCCTGCATGATGGACCCTGATGAGTTACTACAGGGTGACGATTATGATGAAACACGGTCACGTGAGGTCAATATAAAGCGTGCAGCGGCCCAAAACGTAGAGATTCGGGCCTCAACAAGTTTGGACAGTATCCAATCATATGAAGAAATAAAAGCGGAAAAGCTTTTTTGCAATCCGCTCAACATTCGACATGTGAATAATGTCCCGTTCACGAGACTGTTGAGAGCGAGTACCCAAGTGTGCTGTTTCTTTCAAGAAAAAATTGGGTAGGTTTTAATTTTTCATACACATTGATTAACAAACTTTCATAATAATTTCGATAACCGAAAACTAAAATTTTGGAATTAAGATTATTTTGCGATAACGCAACAACTGAAGGCCAATTATTCTGCTCAGAACATCTTCATGCAGAAACGGGAAGAATTACTCGTACGCTGAACGAGATTGGCACCAAAATTGACGAATTATCCAAAGGATATCATGTGGCAGCAGGAATCTTCCGTCGAGTTATGAAACCGGAAGATAAAAAGAAGTTCTACCAGTACAGCCCTAGTACCGAAGGACTTCTTCCCGCTTGGCTAGAAATGGAAAGCCACCTAACTCGATGGTTAACAGCCTGTTATAAGGTGTTCACTCACCCGGACGGCACGAGCTACTCACGGTTTCCAGTGGAAATCATCGTAGAGTCCTTCCCCGAAATTGTCGATATCGACAACGAAACGTTCTATCATGGATACTGCGCCACCTACGAAACCATAAAAAGTTTTGGTTTCGATAAAACCCAACCTTGGGAAAGAAATGTGCCCACTTTACTACATCAATGTGGGGCCATGCAACAATGGATGCCGTATCATGATATGGTGGACCCAAGAAAATACCAATCGGGTGACAAGTTTGTCTGGCGCACGGGTAAAGAAAACAACACCTACGCAAAAGACCTTTTTGAGTTGAGCTCAAATGAAAACGTGCCAAAATGTCCAGCATTACGCCTACGACGTGACGTAGATGGCACCAGTTCACCATCTTATGATGGAATAGCGGATCAAATGCCACAGGTAATTTATCTGACTACAAATTTAGAAATTTCTGTCGCGGAAAAAGGGGGCGCTAGCGTAAAGGGTCGGGACCTCCTTGGAGATCCCTAGGTCTCGGGTTCGATTCCAGAAGATGACAACTATTTGTTATCCACTGAAAACGAAAGCGAAGATGAAAACGAAGTCAATCTTCGTGACTCCAATAAACTAAGCCCCTCTCTTTTTTCACGATAAAGCTGTTCTAAAAAATAAGTTTTCGATAACGAAATGTTATGAAAATAGTAAAAAGTTTTCTCTCTTAACAATGTAACAAGTTTTCGAAAACGAAAAATTAATACTACAGTATTAAAATCTTTAATTTTAGGATTTGGACCTCCCGGACACGAGAAGTCCCATCCACAAACGACGCCTTAGATCCAACTGTAATGCACCAAACGTGGGTGAATTCAATTCGCGGAAAGTTCTTTCATATTTGGAACCGGATCCAAACTTAGAATGTAAGTTCAAAAATGGCGTGATCGTCATTGCCACCGCGACGCGTTGTCTTTTGAATCAACATCGGGCATCCAGTCACATGGGAACGAAGTTTGATTTGAGAAATGACCCATCGTCTATTGGTAAAGGTCGACAGACCTTCTCAGTAGCTGCAATCGTCACCAATGGTGAAGAATCGGTGGAAGTGCCGACTCTGACGGACTTGAACGTCAGGGATAAGGATGGAGTTCTCCTGACAAACGAACGATTGGAACATCATTTGAGTTTACTCAATGGAAAAAAGTTGATTGGAAACTTTTCTGGTATCACTACTATGGGACGAGTTAACCAGGGTCAAAGGTCAATCACCAGAATGACCAATAAATTGGCCAATTCCAATCAACTACCGGGAAACCTGGCGGAGTCACGTGATCGACGCCGAATCCTGGATAATTTTGACCGACAATTTCTCCAGGTAAAAGAACACATTAAACAAATCGTATACCAGAATAAAAAGTTTTTTCGTTTTAAAATGGGAATCTTCCCAAATAAGTAAAAATGCTTTTTCAGATGATTCTGCTGGTAAATGAAATGGCGGCCCATGATATTCTAGTGGTTTTTATGGCCAGTGGATCGGGAGTGTTCAATGCTGACGCTAGAAGATTGGGTGGACTCCAAACACGGTTACCGAAAGAGCTCACAGACCCAAGTGTCACGGTCTTCAAAGCTCTACAGGACCATTATGGCCTATGTAATTTTGGGAAAACCCAAGTGAAATACGGGGACCTCTTACAAGACGGAGTCCCCTTGATCTGTCTGACGGTCAAAGATCTTCAAGGACCAAGTGGACAGATTACACCGATGAAGCAGTCATTACCAAGTAGAGTTGGTAACACGGCTCAAAGAGGACTTCACTCAATGAAGTCGGACTTGGATATTGTAGGCAATGTCGTCGACCTGATTTCCTACAATAAGGACCAGGTAAATATTATGATTATTTTAGACATAACATTACATGGTATCTTTTTCATCAATGAAAAGTAACTATGAGTCCATGAATGGTTTTAATTTTCGTTAACGAAATTTCGATTATGAGAATAATTTTCGTTATCAAAATTTTAAAATTCATCTTTTTATTAGAATAACTCAAAACATTCTATTAAGCGCGAGCCGGTTTCAAACTATCTACTGGCCCTTGGAGGCAATCCAAGAGTACTAGCTGCCTACTGTCATTTGGGAAATTTGATTCCCAATTCTACGGACCGTCCAGATCATCGAAAGGATGGCTCTCCGAACTTGAATAGATTCACTAATATTCAAGAAAGAACGATCATCGGGGCACCAAGAGGCTTCTGGCCGATGAGAGAAGACACCCGATTACGGCTACGGGACCTGTATGATGATTTACAGGTCGACCGGAAATCGGACCAACCGTGGAAATGGGTTAGATACCCACTCGAAGAAGGTGAACTGAAGGCCAATCTACTAAATGAAAGGATTCTTTGGCTGGTGGACGGCCTTAAACAGACCAAGAAGGACGCCCAGGAGCTAGCTGAAAAAGAACTTTTCAACTTCTTCGATACCGAAGCCGTGGATGAACAAGATCCACTTGGGTCGCTCACGGACCTGCTGGCCAAGGCGGACGAACCTTTTCAACTGTCGGAAAACGACAACGTTCCAAAACAGACTCGAGATCAAGTTCAAATCGCTTATAATACTTATTACAATAAGTTAAGCGAGAAATTGATCGTCGATGTCCCAATGCAAACATATCAAAAATCTAGATATGCATTGGGTGACAAACTGGAATTGCTTCCAAAAGGGAAAAAACCACCACCGCGAAGCTTTTTGGCAGTCAATGCCAGACGAATTGCGATGGTGGCTACCAGACTCTCCCAAACCGGTGATTATACCGAACTGGAAGAAGAAATGGAAGCCCGAAAGGAAAAGGAGATGGTGAAACCGGCGGTCAAATTTGGATCAATGGTGCATATACAAGCCCGTCCGGACCCAGAACAGCTGGATGAGGCCATGCGAAACCAGATTCGAGCAGCCAAGGCTATTCGTGATGCGTCAATCTACGGTGATTCATCGATTTACTCAGGTAAACAAAATTTTCTTTAAAAAATGACGTTTTCGTCAACCCTCACAAAAATTCTTTGGCTTCCAAGTTATTATAGTGATATTGAACATTCATAATCAGTCAATAATTCTATTATTCAGCGCTCACAGCCATGTCAGCTTATGCGGCCCGTGATCGAGAACAAAAGGAAGTGTCACCGGAGGAAAACACTTCTTCACCCCTGTTGGAAATGACTTCCAAAGAAAAAATCACGAGCAACACGACCATCTTATTGGATGGTACTGGTAGTGATTGGACCGATGTTGAGGAAGGAGCCTCATTGGCAACAACTGCAACGGTTACTTCGATAACGAAGTCATCGGATTCGCCATTACGGCAGAAATTGAATCTAAGACTTCACGCGAAAGGTAAACTCAATAAACCGTTATTGATAAACCCGTTGAAGAACCTGGTTCAATCCACAGAAGAGATCGATCAAAGCTCGGTGGTAACTTCGCTTCGAAGCCGACAACGGTCACTAGCTACGGTCGTGGAGGATAGTTTACCGTCGGACACTATTGCTCAAGAAGATCACGTCACGGACCTTCTCAACCAAGCGATTTTGGACACGACTCTAGAAGAATTGAGGTTAACCTCACGTAAACGCCCCAAAGGTCTTATGTTAGGTAAGTGACCCCAGTATCACATTATAAATTCTTTTGAAAAAGTTAAAATTGATTATGTTGATTACAACAAAATAATATTAATTTCTGATCTATGAATAAATTATAATTATTTAACAAAATAATAACTTTATTCAGGAACACACTTTCCAAATGTGGCTGGATTGTTTTTTCCCCCATTGGCTGGTACCAGATTGTTCCCGCATTCAGCCAACCAGGAAAAACTGCATTTTTTGGTTGCCGCTGACGGCAAATTAGATAGGTATGATGGAGAACCAGACCAGACATACCTTGAAGATGTCAAAAAGCACATGGATGTCGTGTTTCAATCGTGGGATTTGGATTCAACATCCATTGATTTTTTGCAAACGGATTCTCCAGGATTTGGCAGGGATTTTGATGCCAAATTTCCTTTTGCCATCACCCGACTGTATCAAAAATGCTGGAGCCAGAAAGAACCTCAGCATTTTGTTCGAAAAGGTGAAGTGAAATACTGGAATTCTCCAGCCAAAGAACCTAGTCAAAACCAAACAGGTTCTATGGTTGCATCGACTGCAAAAAGACAGCCCCGAATCGATCCCAAAAGATCGGATGAAGAGTTGAGATTGGCTAGGGTAAGTTAATCTAATATTAAAACTAAAAAGTTGACATCAACTAAATAATTCTACTATTATTTTTGAATACTCAAAATATAAACCCTAAATCTAAACACAATTTCAGTTAGCTGCGGAAGGTGCCAAAGCCGGACAATCAATACGTGACCCGCTGAAATACAAACCGGCGGTCGTAAGAACGATTGAACAGTTCAACCAAGTGGTAGAGCACTTTCGAGTCAATGGACATCGTTGGCCAAAATCTGAAATCCATAGCACGATGACCAGATCCTTGGCTTCAATGGAGTCTTATGAAGCCTTCGAGAGATGGGTATTTGACACCCAAGCAATTTACAGAGGCATGGAAACCCTACCGGCCCGAACGTAAGTGCGAATGCTTTGAATTAACTGTAACTATCCTTTTGAAATAACTTCAAACTAAAATATGGTATAGCCACAATTTCGTACACCCGAAATGGTTGAAGACGGATGGAGATTTCACGGATTACAGTGAAGTCCAAAAGCAAAGAATCAACCTATATCTGACAAATTTCCTAGAAATAGGTAGATTTATCAGATTAAGGAAAGAATTAAAGAAGCTGGTCCGAAAATTCAATGTACGAAATCATCAAATTCCGAAGATGGATTACTCAAGAATTGATTCTTGGCCGCTATTTTTGGCTACACTGGTCGAACTAGCGGAAAAATCAGTTTAAAATGATTCGAAATTTCAAAATTTTTTGTTGGGGATAACCCCAAATTATTTTTAAATTCGCCTTCTGTACATTTTGACCCAAAGAATAAAGATTTCGGCAATATAACTGTCTCTAATTCTTAGCAAAAATAAAAACCGGAGGTCACAGTGAGTTCGCAGAAAATTTTTGGCATGATTGTTACGTAACCCAATGCGTGGTCGTCGAACAGACAGGTCTAGGCTACCAAATTCGACAGACATGGCGGCTAGCAATGGTGTGGACCCCAAGTGGACCAATTAAAATGCAAGGTTGGAACTTTCCAAAAATGAGGAGGAGTGTCACGTGGTAAAAATTTTTCAAGACTGAAATTTTATTGTATTAAAATGTCAGACGAAATGACGGAACCGAAAACGTTAGAGACTCCAATTTTGATTCCTGCAGCTCGCTCGGATAAGTTTACGGCAGTAACTGCCTTAGGTAACAAATGTGTTACGGCATTATCCAAGCTGGAACAGGAAGATTCTTTGGTGATTGTGGACACCATTAGGAAGGTGATGCCGGAGCTGCTTCAAACTGTGGTAGCGGTCACGTTTGAAAAAGCCAAGTTATGGCCGATTATTGAATCGGATCCTAATTTGGCGTATTTCAACGCCATTGATTATGATTCCTGGGTAAATCCAGGAGATCTGAATAAATCAGAACTAGATCGAGCTACGGTAATCAAAACAAATCAGTTGATAACTTATTTGTGTCTAGTTTAAAAATTGTCATTTTTAAAAAAATTGTCATTTTTGACAAATTAAAAACTTTCTTGCCCAAAAAATATTCATTTTTAGCAAGCCACCACCTTGGCAGAAATCATGAAAAATGGAGTAAGTTGCCTGCAGGAGTTGCAAAAATGCAAAAGAGAGATTCGGTCGATTCCAAAAAAGGCAACTAGAAATGATGCCTGTTTAGAAAATGATGTAGTACGACTGAACCACACAGCTGATTTGGAATTTATCCAAAAGAATCGAGCCAAACTGGAAGCTCTAATGAATGGGGACAGGGATTCCTACCCAGCAGATTTGGGCATCCAAACCTTTTATCAATTCATCCGTAGCAACCGGGGAGGCGCCTTGACTGAGATTTTATCACTGGGAGGTCAGCCCAGTCCAAATCAGTGGGAGCATTTTGAAAACCAATGGTTACAAGCCAGAACAGCTTGGAATGAAAAGGTAACTACTGGGCAAAGGGCTAGAAAAAATCCTAATAACTTAATTTTAAATGAAAATGGGGTTTTTTCCCCAACATGTCTAATTTCATCCTTTCAGGAAAAACTGGACCTGTTGTCCCCAGACTGGACCATCCGCGTGATGTGGAAATCTAAGAGCTTCATGCACGAATATTGGAATTTGGTTAACAAATTAACTATCAACCCTTTTCTGCTTAGTCAAGAAGAGATTCTCTGGTCCTGCCAACATCTGACCCAGGTAACCGTACACGAAATGTATAATGAATACATACACATATCCGCACAAACCCGTCTTAAACTCATCCTTTAAGTTATTACTGGATATGAAACTGGTTGCGATTGAAGATCTCAAACTAAAGAAAACAAGTATGAATTTTCTTCAATCTTTGGCATCTATGCCAACTCAAATTTTGGAAGCAGGTGGAGAATGGATTAAAATCCAAAAAGTGCTGAAAAGTCTGTTCCCGGTGTCCAAGAAATGTTGGCTGTTCACAAACATTCGAAGACAAGACTGGTCGGTTTTACACACGGAACGATTAAACGCTACTGTCAAGATTGACAACCTTCCAGTACCAAAATATCGCCAATTGCCGGACAAATACAGGTAATCAATTATCTTAACCGTATTTCACGAGGTCAATTTGACTTTTTTAAGGGCCAAACTTATCCCCAACAAGAAAAAAATGGGAGATAAGGTCACGAAAAGAATTCGGAGACAAGCCCCGAAATTGAAAGAACTGACTCCTTCCAGTGAGGAATCGGAAACGGAACAGGCAAGTCTCGAAATGCATCTTTTTCATTCATGAAAACTAAATTTTTTTATAAAATTGCAAAGATGCAAACTATTTTCTTAAAACACCTTATTAAGGAACCACCAAAGAAAAGAGTTCGACCGATAAAGAAGTTCTCTTCTGAATCGGAAGCCGTGGCTGACGAACCGGAAGTTATTGAAGAGATAGAGGTCTCTGAGGAAGAAGTTGAAGAAACTGAAGAAATCTTCAGTCAAAACAACACCACTGAAGAAGAAGTCCAATCAGAAGCGGAAGAAAGTGCCTCCGAATGATTGTAATCATACAAAAGAATGTCAGGCTGATTGACATTGAGGTTGATTTTATATTATTCAGATGGATCGACTTAATCGGCGAAAGTTGGAAATTTTTCCATATAAATTATCGGAATGGGATTGGAGGCGCTGGAGAGCGTACTCAGATAATTCGAGAATTCTCGATGATGTCCTAGCCTGTTGCAATTGCGATCTGAGGGGATGGTATCAGTCATGTGATTGTGAATCTAAGGATGAGCAAAAATGGTTGAACGATTTTTTACACATCCGTAGATTCCAACCACCTTGTATACGAGCAGTCAATAAGAATGGGGCCCTAGTCATGCATCCAGACGGATTCATAATGGGACCCCATACTTATAAAGAGTGGCTCACTTATGCCTTTGACCTGTTTGATCTCTGTCACGAGGTGGCGGACAGAAAAATTGATCCCGACTGGAGTCATGTGTTCTTTAGACATAACGATGATTTCATAGGGGGACATTTTAAGTATTTTTACCCATTAACTATGATTATGATTAATTCAATGCAGGGAACTGCAAATAAACATGGTGCGGCGAATGATGCGACTAGAGGAGTTGACCTCTTTGAAACCCTACAGCCGAAAGATTTAAATCTTTCCGATATTTTGCGAAAAAAGGGTCACATGGTCACGTGTCCACTTCCACATTTTGAATATCTGACCGATATTCATAAAATGGATCCTAATAAAATAGATATTGCGGATATCGCAAACAAAATTAAAAATCGTAACTTACGATACAAGAAAAGGGTTAAACTAATGCGTAAAAAGAACAAAACTCTTGACTGGAAACAGGCTATGCATTATTTGCCTGAAAAGTCACAAAAGTTTAAAAATTGGTACCCTAAAATTAAAAACGTGCCTATTTATTTTGATCTGAAATCAAAAACTTGGAAGTTACCGTATTTTTACACGGATAAACGAATCGAAGATAGTCAACCGGTACTTTTTAATAAGACTATTGAAAAATGGCTATCTTCAGGAGCCTTATTCATTTTAAAAGACGACGAAGACGTCGATCTTATCACTCCTAATGTACTAGCTAATGTACAAAGAGTTAATGGTCCACCAGTAGACACCACTAAAAAGGCCAGATTGTGTCATGATGGCGGATATGAAAAGAACATCGAGCTCTTTTAATTTCCGTGCAAGTTAGATGACCTTAGAACAGTACAGAAAACCATCAAGGCGAATGACTTAATGTGTGTTAGTGACGATCAACGGGGTTTTCACCAACAACCGTTATCTAAAGAATCCCGTAAACTAACGGCCTTCTCGTACAAAGGGGCACTTTTTGCTTATAGAGTTTCACCTTTTGGATCACCAAAAATACCAGCAGTGTTTCAACGGTCAAATAAAGTCCCAGTAAATTACAGTAGGACTTTAGGAGGTCGAGTGAACCTCTATCTGGACGATAGAATCACACTAGACCAGCCAGATAATGTAATAAATGGAGTAGGCGTCAGCGCCTTTATAACTACCTGCATGTCAATTTGCGCAGGCGGTTTTATCAGCATTGAAAAGAGTGATTTTGCCCCCAAAACGAGGCAACAGTTTTTGGGAATGATGTTAGACACCAAGGATGGTACTATCTCGGTCCCTGAGTCAAAATGGAAAGTTTTCAGATCGACCATAGAACATTACCTTTTGCAGAATCACTGCACTTTCAAAGAATTAGAAAAACTCCGAGGCAAAGCCGTATCATTTATTTTGGCAAATCCAAAAACAAAACTCTTTATCAGATGCATGAATTCGGTTATAGCTCATTTCACTAAAATCAAAGCTATACCAAGCAC
Organism: Oikopleura longicauda; assembly: GCA_004367895.1. NCBI lineage: Eukaryota > Metazoa > Chordata > Appendicularia > Copelata > Oikopleuridae > Oikopleura > Oikopleura longicauda. The sequence goes on from SCLD01112503.1 coordinate 14,786, forward strand.
TAAAATAAATTTCAGTGACAAAATGCAGTTAGAACTACGAGAATGGATCAAACTGGACCACCTCAAAATGACGCATAAATGGGCGAATTTAATGGAACTGGAGTCACCTCCAAACAGGGTTACATTCACTGATGCTTCATCGTTTGCAGCTGCTGCAGTCATTTTTGATGGTGAAAATCAAGCCTGGCACTTTCAGAGTATGTTTGACGAAATAGATCAACCGAAAAGTATCTATTATAAGGAAGCTTTAGCTATCTTATGGATGCTTTTTGAATTTGAGGATGAACTCAAAAATAAGCTGATTTTACATTTTTGTGATAATGAAAGTGTCTGTGCAGCTTTCGCTAGCCTAGGTTCAAAGACAGAGCTCATGAACAACGTTATCACAAAAATTTATAAAAAATTGCATGATATGCAAAGTACAATGAAAGTCTTTTGGATATCGACCCATTTTCAATTGGCCGATGGAAAATCACGTCAAATAGAATGGAACGAGGAGTACCTGCCTATGGTTTTCTTTCATCGATTGTGCCGAACACAACGTTTCTTTCCTAAAGTGGATGCAATGGCGACAATCGCCAATTCAAAATGCCAAAGTTATATTACCTTGGGCAAAGATTTCAGTCCGAGGTGCTTAGGCTTTGATTTCTTCAGTTTCCCTCCTAAAAAATTGGAATCGATTCCATTTTATATTTTTCCTCCGAAAAATATTCTCAATAGCGCCGTAAATCATTTATGGCGTTTTTACATGAGACACCATTGGATGTTGATTTTTCATTCATTTGGAGATTATCCAACAGCCATAGCACCTTTTCTAAGAAACCAATGGGTAACCAAGGTCAAAATAGAAAATATGTTCACTATAGTACCGGCCGAAAAACGATTAATGGTCGGGGAGGAAGTTCACTGGGGATTTCAAAATCGAAAACCGGCGGAAACTTTCGCCTTGATATATAAGCCAAACTGCTAGAATTTATAAATTCAAATTCCTAATATTTAGAATGGAATCTGAATGTATGAACTGTACTTCGAATCTAGTGGCCTGGCACCAAGAAACTGAGAAAACTCAGACGGCAGAAACAAAATTGAAACAAGCGCAATCGAAATTGAGATCACTCAAAAGAAAGAATAAGAAACTTTACAACATTCTTCAGAATGCTGCAAAGTTGATCGAACGCTATGAAAAAATACAGCGTTCTCTTATAAACGCACTTTGAGATTTAAGATTTTTCATTGTTGAAAACATAAAGCACTTAAAATGCGTAAAATGTGCGGTATTTTGTAATTCAGACATGAACGTTGAAGAAATAAACGCTAAAATTGATGCACTTATCCAAGCACGGGATGAATGCACTTGTCAATCAGCTGCCGGACAGCAGCTGCGAATGATAGCCAACAATCTGATCAATGTCTACTGTCGACTCCGACAACAAATTCGGGAGGCTCAAAGAGATGGATTAATTCCGGAAGACTGTAATTGTGATTGCTCAACTTAAAAGCTTACGGAATTAATTACCACAAAACGGATTTAATTTGGCAAAATTGTTATCATTTAGAATGCCAACGAAGTGGGCTCAGCTGGAAGACTGGACGCTAGGACCCAGAGTTGCGGTACATCCGCAATCCGACGTTATCCAGTTTATATTAGAAGCCGACTGGTATAACTGGTCTCTAGAAGCTCGGTATGATATCACACAGGATGTGGAAGCAAGTGATGTAATTTGGTTGACACCAACTCGATTAGGAGTATGGTTACAGTTTCCAGCACTTCAGAACGACCAGAAAGTTTTTGCCAGAATCTTTATTCACTTATATGATCGTCGGGTCATCCAAGCTGAGTTATTTCGATTGCAAACCTATAATGAATGGTTTGCGGAATTTTTGAGAAATCTCAAACTGGATCAGGACTTGGAAACTTACTTCTAATCACCGAAATGTAAGATTACGGTGATAGCGTAATAATCCGTAATAAGGAATTCGATAACGAATACTTGTAACCCTGACAATCTTTTTTTCTTGAGGGCCATATGACTTGAAGTTTTCATAATTAAGAATGGAAATCGACAAGAATGACACCACAATGGAAGAAATATTCGAATACAACAAACACCCGTTCGAAGATGTTCAAGCCATTTGGTTAGCTGATTGGCTAAAGCAAAAGAAGATTGAGTTCGAACTCAAAATCAGCACGGCGTGGAAAGACAAATCTAGTATTAAACAACTAGCGGATTTGTTTAAGGAATCGTATGAGGTAAGCCTCATTGTTACCCTCTCAACAACCTACGCCTGGTAAAAACTGACTGCAAGTCCAAGACGTTAAATCTTTTTAAGGAATGCACAAAAATGATAGAATTTTTGTGGCTGGACAAGGATGATATGACTTTTCAAGCCTTGATGTTCTTGCCTTGGATTAATCAAAACGATCAATTTATGTTTTACACGACTATGACTTATCTGATGCCGAAAGCAAGATTAGCTATCCGACACATGATAACTTATGTCGATGTCGACAACGTTAAAACAAGGGTAAAAGGGTTTCGAATACTTATCTCGGAACGAAAAACCCAAATGGCAATGCATGCCATCATGCTCTCAGAGACTGTTACAAACTGAATAATTCTTTTGAGTCAACTCAACTCTTTATTTTTGTACCCGTAACGGGCTTCAAGCATTGAAAAATCTAAGTTGGAAATAACCAAAATCTCTTTTTAGATTGAATCAAAATGTCGGCCTTTTTGAAGTTCAAAAAATCGGATGCCCTGCAATATCAATTGACTATGGTATCAAACATGATTTCGAAAACGAAAAAGGAATTGCACGAACTCCAAGACTTGCAACAACAACGGGACACCATGCGACAAGCGATTACGCAATCGCCGGAAGCCTGGAAAACATTGACGCAAGTTTTGAAGCCAACAACCCAATTTGAAACAGCTGGTAAGGCTATCAAATTTCAAGAGGAAGTGTTGGAATTTCTGGAGCTCAAACAATCGGCACTTATGCTCATGATTGCCAACCAAAAAGATCCGGAGGTAAGACATGACTCATGAGTTCAAAACTAAAATCATAATTTAGAAATGGGCCACGCAGCACTTCAAAGAAATGTCAACAATTGACAAAATGTTGAAATTATTTCCTATCAAAGGAAAAAGAGTCATGAAAGAGCTGTTAAAGCAAATTCAAATGACTGACGATGACTCAGATGATGAATTGGTCCAGGTAAACAGACAATAGTATAATATATTAAATAACACTATTCTATTAGCCGGCCTGGGTGTCTTTTCCAGACATCGCTGATGATGGAGTTACCTCCAATAAAAAACGTGGAGGTCTAAAATCTTCTCATTTGAGTACAAAAAAGCGAAAAGCACCGATGACCTCAAAATGCAAGGGTCATATCAAGGAAAAATTGAACACGGTAATGCCGCTCAAAGCAGTCAATGCTCAAATCCTTCGATTGACCAATGTGGCAAAAAAATTGGCAAAAGATGGAAATCAAACTCTGATTCATGACTGGACAACTTTACAAAGAAAAAAGTTGGGAGTCAGCCTAATGGATTTGCCAATCTTGAAGATTTTGGTAGAACAATATCACACGCCCAACCCGGACCCCTGGGCGGTTACAACTGATACTTCAATGGAGTCTACTTCATCATTGGAGCGCACTCCAAAGAAAGCTCGTAAAAGTTCAAGTGATAAAAATGAGTCATCGGTGGAGTCAACTCCAACAAAAACACAAAAACCCAGTGTTGCCAATGGACAAGACACCACCTTGGTTGAGCCTGGCCCGTCAAATGATATTCGAGCTGATAGAACATCACCAGAAAGAGATATCATTATTTTGGAACCGGTGCAGACTCCGGAATCCAAAAGAATGCCAGATCAAATGGAGATATACTCTCCAAAAGGACCATCCTTCGAACCGACATTGTACTCTGATCTGGAGGAAACTCCAATGAAAAGTGATGATGAATCTCAAACGCCAAAAGCGAAAAGGATTAAAATTCTGGCAGCAGATAGTGCACCACCATCGCCAGTTATACTGTCTACAAACATCAAACGTGCCCAAATGTCAAGCCCAATGAATGTGCTTACGCCTAAGACACCTAGAGGTTCGTCATTGTGAATTAATCACATATAGTAAAATTAATAATTTTAAAATTCTAGCAGGCGTCACGGGTTTAATGAACTCGGATGACTGGGCTTTGGAATTATCCAAACAATTGGATGTTCCGGAGACTTCACAGCGAAGGACACAAGGTCCGGAACCGGTGGAGCCAAACATGACTCCAAAAAGAAGTAAGTAAAATAATGGAATATTTTCCAATTATGTTTTTTATAAAGTTGTCTTTTGTATAACTTACTTACACTTTGTTTAAGCGGCCACAATTGAAGAATTGATGACTTTTCGTGACAGAATTGGAGAAATGCTCAAAAATTCACAATCTCCAGTCGATCGACGACAACAGGATTGGAATCGGCCACCAAAACTCTAAAAACCCTACCGAATGAAAAACCAGCTGACTGTTCATGAATGTTACTGAGATGGTCACAGTAATCAAAATCCAATATTTTGAATACTGTGAATCAGAATGGAACCAACGTCTTTTTAAGAAAAATTGCGATAACGCAAACTAAAATTAATCATTTCTAATTTTTAATTCCTTAAGATGGGATCATCCATGGACTTGAAAAAAGAATATCGGTCTTTTCGGCAACCCATACCGATAACGGTAACTGATGATGTCAGCAAGAGCAGGTATGAGTCAGAAATCCTACATTAGACCTTTAAGGCTATCCTTAAGATTGAAATTTTTCAATGTTGGAGATACAGCAGCTTTCAACACTACCATCAAAGAGCAGCTACTCCTGGATGTCACTGAAGCTCAGGAGGAACTCAACACCGCCATTTTGGAAGAATCCGATGCCAAAAAAGCCCATCGTAGAAGAAAATTTCTGAAGGATAATCCTAAAGAAGTTAAGACCTCTGCAGATAGAACCTTAGTGGCTAAGAAAACAGAGGATTATTTCAAGACTTGGAAAGAAAAAGGTGCAGTTCGCAAGATTGCGAAGAAAGAATATGACGAAGCCAACAAAGCGTTGGAAAGTCATAAGGAAGACGAAATCAAAGGATTTGCAAGGGAAAACGATATCCAAAAAGTTGGGTCACAATACAAAACTTTATGGACACATCTACCCAAGTAAGTGTCTCAAATGATTCTAATGGACCTAGTTGGACAGTTTCTTTTGAATAGATTTCAAACTTCATCTTTTTAACGTTAAAATTGGATAGACTCCAAATGTAGATTTTTAAAACTTATTGTGTTAAGCTATATGCACGACACAAAACATTTCATGATATGCATAGAACGGGAAGACCCGAGCACGGTTTATGTTTCCCTCAAAAATCGACTCATGACAGCTCATGCTAACAACTGGAGCTTGGCAGAAGCCGTACAGCTGTTACAGAGGTTCATCGAGGCACTAGATGAAGATCTATCTTGTGTCAAAGACTTTATAGATAAAGTCAAAAGAAAGATTGAATCTAAAGCCTCGGACACTGATTTCACCAAATTGCAAGCTTGTTTTTTGCTGTCCATGTGCCTTTCCAAACCACACCAACTTGCATTTGACATGCATATGAAAACCTTGCGGGATACCAGACCCATTGCTACACTTATGGAACCTTTTGACAAAGGTTTAAGAGCAAAAATGGGTCTGGCACAAAAGAAACATCTCAGTGGCGATTCACGCCAACTACCACTAGGTGATCTTTCCAAAACAGAATATCGAAAGTGCAGCCTAATTGCGACACAAAAGATAAAACCGGACGAACCGAAGAAGGTTGAAATGACAACTAAAAAAGTCAAGAAAATCAAGAAGACGGTTCCGAAGACAAAAAAGATCAAAACCGATTCGGCTCATAAAACGAAAAATGTGGAGTCAACTCCAAAGACGGGTGTAGAGCAACCGGTGGCTAAGAAAGCCAAGAAAACCAAGGTACCTCCCGAACAGTTAGTGGATGTTATGAACACCTTGCAGGCACACAAGGTAGAAACATAAACTACACTGTATTCGTAAAATTGAAAATCTTTTTCAAATAATTCGTTTTAAGGGTACCTAATGGCGACGCGAGATGCAATTAAAGAACATTTTTTGGATATACCAAAAACCAAACAAAATGTTATATCGTACTGTCAACAAGTTTATGAAGACTTAGCGAGACAAAAGGGAGACCTTTATGTCACAAATTATCTTGATAAACTTGTTCGACGAGTATGTACTGTACTTCAACTCTCTAACCCAACTCGGGATAAGATCTTAAAGGGATTATTCCATGTGGCCCTCGCTTATCGAGTTAGATCGGGTATGGTCCCGAACAAAGCCCCCATTTTTCACCCAAATCAACATTTAAAATTGATTAAGACTTTGTGGTTCAAAACACAACGATCAGTGGCACTTACTTTTGCCAATAAAACGGCAGCAGTCCAAGCCCTAATATGCCTGTACACTTTTCGAAGATGGGTGGACCCAACGCGAATTCGCTGGGAACACTGTACTATCACAAAAATACAAGGCCGTACATTTTTTAAGTTTACCCTAGCGGCGTCTAAAACTAATACGAAAGGACAGAGAAATGAATTTATTACCCTTCAGGAAAATAAATCAGATCTCTGCCCTATTAAGATCCTTCGACAATACTGGGATATCCAAGGATGTCCAAGGACTGGTTTTGTCCTGCCATGTTTACATAAAAGGAAAACCTTTAAGACGCATTCGCTATTCCAACAGTGGGACGCGTATGTTTGTAATGGTCATTCCTCTAATGACCAAGGTAAAATTTCATGCCTAGGTGAGATTAATGGTACGACTTCGTTCGGATATTACGAACGAGCAGCCAAGAAATCAGGTTGGCAAACTTTGCCACATAAACATTCATTTAGGAGGGCGGGAATAGTAATCGCCAATAAATTAAAAGTGCCACGAGAGAGAATTACCGAATTTTTCGGTTGGAAAAATAATTCGGAAATGCCATCTCTTTATGTAATGGAAGAATTAGCCACAACGAGTCAAGGACTAGCTTGGAAGTTCACCGATGCTATGTCCGATAATCTATCTTGCTTACAAGATGTCTCTTTTGCGGAATAGGAATTAGAGCTTGCCCATTAAAATTTTTGGATAACCAAAACGCAAATTACAACTAAAATGCTTAGAATTCTAGCTGTTTATACTGTTTTTTGGATAACCAAAATTGTAGATTAGGACCAATCTCATAAGAATTATAAAATTCAGATGAGATTGTTCGATGCCACAACGATGCCATTGGAGGGCTCCTTCACGTGGGATCCCACAACAATAGTGGGTCAAGCAATTACCCAGGAGCCCTGGAAAGGATATTCGAGTTCGGAACAATCCGATTGGTTGTCTGAGTTAAACTCAGACGGTAATGATGACACATGGGTCACCAAAATGATTGACTGGGAATGTTTCTTGACGGTGATCATCCGCGGACAGATGCACCTGCACAGATTCATCGTTTTGGAAAATTTCGAAAGATTCATTACAGGTCCAGTCTTTGAGGGACCTCAAGACTGACCTGGTATCACTGACCATTTTAATGTTTCACTGATTACCGGATAAAACCTGCCCTAACTCATTCTGACTACAAAAATGTTTTTTTTCAGCATGCGTAAGGACGAAATTCTCAAGTTCATCCAGGCCCAAACCCGGGATTTTGAAACAGAACTTTTCGTTAAACGAAAATCAACGGTCAGCTTTCCAAGGAAAACTTTTGCGCTGACCGCAGCTTGCAACATTCAACGCCGAATGGATTACGATCAAGATGGCGCAATACAGAAAGAATGGGTCAAGCTGACTGATTATGTCATTGAGGTAATCCTCAAAATAATGAGTAGTCAAAATAATTAATTTTTTCAGTCGATTGACAATGGTACAAAATTGACCCTGGTGAAATTACTTGGGTTTTTTCGACGATTGATAAACGAATTGGACATTGGAAGTCTACCACACATGGCGTTCACCAACCTTATGATGGAAACTGTGGAAAATTACCACATGTTCTGGGGCGTCCGCACGAGATTTCTGGTACAACAAATTGTGTACGCACTTGCTGAAGTTCCAGGAGACGCACGGACGTTAGCCAATGCTAGATCGGATATCACTTCACGATTAGAACGTGATCACCTCAAAGTACGAGGAAAGTCTACTATGCTCATGTATGAGCTACCATTGGACGAGCTACATTTGGATAGAAATCCATCAATGACTAGAAAACTGCCATCTAGTGTTGAAGATAAATCAACCCAAACTGAGGGCATCTTCCGTGACAAACCCGTACGAGCCCTGATTCTAGATTGAAGCATTTCAAAAGGAACATTTACTAATGAATGGAACTAAGAAATGGAGTTTGTAAATATTAGAAACTAGGCATGTAGCCATCTGCAATAATGATATTGCAAATGCGTGTTTCCATTATTTAGTAAATTCATAAAAAGTTGACATTATGTTATGATCTCAAACAATGCTCGTTCTAAATGTCTCCTCTAGATGAATTTCAAAAATGAAAAATATTTTCCTCTGGTGCTCATTCTTGAGAAATAAAACATAACCAGCACGGAAGAATATTGATTTTATTATGCAAGCAGTAAGCAAGGCAGAATAAAAAGGGATATTACTCGCGTCAGATTGAAATTTTTGCTCGAAGCCCACCCAGTGTTGACCAGATGTAAATTGACAAATGTCAATTTTGACAACTATCTAACACACCTCCCGCATAATATATATGCCATCTTTTTATGAAACGCAAATGCGTGTTTCCATTATTTAGTAAATTCATAAAAAGTTGACATTATGTTATAAGGTCATTTTTTTATTTCCAAGTGAATAATCGTGTTTCAAAGTTAATAATGTTTCTAAGTTATGTTTCCAAGTTCAGTATTACCATATCGATATTGAAAATTATATTGATTTGTATCTGTGATCCAGGATGTCCTGATCAAGACGTTAATGCCGAAGTTTGGGATTATGGATCTGGCGAAAGTTTAGATGTAACCATTTCAGGCAGAACAATCAAACTTGAGTCAGATGTTTCAGGTTTTTGCCAAGTAAGTGTTTTTTCGCTCATACGTAGGGTGAATTCCGAGATATTTCGAAACTTTCATTTTTAAGCCGAAATTGTCAGTTTTCATGGAAAATCACAAAAATGATAACTAGGGTGGATTCATGAATTTTTACGAACTCACCCTATATATGATTTTCGCGATTTTCGTGAAAATGGCCATTCCGAAAATGACTATTTCCATGAATATTTCTAAAAATCATGTATAGGGTGAATTCGTGAAAATCCAAGGACTCACCCTAGTAAGCATTTATGTCATTTTTCATCAAAATTGACTTTTCAGGCTTTGATTTGAAATTTCTCGGAATTCACCCTACTCCTACGTATCTTGATCGCGGTTGAGGTTTTACAAAATTGGGAAATACATTTTTGATCGAAAGTTTGACCGGAAGTGAGCCGGATACGATCACGCTTTTCGGTCTCTTAAAAACCACAAAAAAAGTTGATAATTTGGTCATCGAAAATGGTGGTAAATTAATTTTCAAAGATTATGGTGCCGATACTCTGTCGAGACTTACTCTTAGAGCAAAATCAATTGAAATAAAAGATGGTGGAGAAATGTGGATTGGTTCTAGATCATGTCGATATCAGGGATTAGCCGACGTTGTTCTTTATGGAAATACAGCTGATATGGATAATCATGATATGGTCCAGGGATAAAAATCAATATATTGGTGGATATCAGACTTTATTCCGAGATTATTAAAACAGTCTGAATTTCTGAACATTTTTTTAGTGCATCGTATGAAGGGTGTCCGCGATGACGTCACATGACTGAGAAATTTGACTTTAAGTAGTCGAAAAAGCCGATTCTTGGCGAAATGTTAAAAAACACACATTCTAGATTTAATTTTGAACTAGCTTAAAACTGGACTTTAAGAATCAATTTTGACTAAATTGCCAATGCTGAATTCACTGGTGGCATTGGTTTTCACGTTAAATCATCATGTGACGTAAAAATTACGTAATTTATCTTCAAATTCATGATTTTCACGTTTTTGACCTATGCTGGAAATCGCTGGGAGTACGCTTTGTCTTTCAATCGATCCAGTATGCTTCCAGCTTTCATGCAAGGGTGACCGTGACACACCAAGTGATTACCGTGACACACCGTGGTATCAAAAATGACAGACAAAAAACTGCCAAAAATCTTTTTATGACCATTTAAATCGTTACATAAAGCTAAGAATGGAGATAACTGAAATCTCAGTGTCCGCTTCGCGGACAACCTAATCGTATTTGTCATTGAAATAAACCCCACAGCCAATATTATGATGATTTTTTGAATTTTTGTTCAGAAAAATTTTTGTCCCACGTGCATTTATTCGACTATTTTTGCGAATATCCCCGCCTACGCGGATCGTAGGATGCTCAGATTTTTGCCGTGGGATTCTTTTCAATGACAAAAACGATTCACTCAAATTTCCACTAAATTTTTTTCGAAATTAAGGTTTTTTAAATAATTTCGGATTAAATTCTGATATCCTCTATTACTGAGCAGAGTTGAAAATCCAGCCAAAAAGCTTTAGTGGTAGTGGCAATTTTTAGTGACGAACCACTAAACACTTTATCACTGAATTTTAGTGGCACACCACTGAAGAATCAAACACCACCGAGTTTTAGTTATTTTAGTTTTAAGTTAATTTTTAGTTTTTTTTAAGTTTTAGTGAATTTTAATATAAGTTAATTTTAGTTTTTTAAGTGATTGCCACTTAATTTCAGTGCCACTGAGTTTCAGTGGTCATCCAATAAACACTTAATCACTGAATCTTAGTGGTTTTCACTAGATAGGGTGAATTCCGAGAAATTTCAAATTTTTCATTTTCAAACCTAAATTGTCATTTTTTATGAAAATCACAAAAATGATAACTAGGGTAAATTATTGAATTTTTAAGAAGTCGCTCTATATATGATTTTTACAAGATTCCACGAAAGTAGTCATAATCGGACTGTTCATATCCAGAAAAATCGTGAAGATCATATATAGCCTATATAATATAGAGTGAGCTCGTTTAAATTCAAGGATTCGCCCTACTTATCATTTTTGTGATTTTTCATCAAAAATGACACTTTTGGCTTGAAAATGAAAATTTTGTAATTTCTCGGAATTCACCCTAAATATTGAAAATCAGATTGATTCGTATCCTTGATATAGTTGGGCGAAAGTATCTTTGGACCGGAAGTGGAGGCACTTTGGAAATGCATGGAAAAAATAAAAAGTCCTGGACAAAGCTTAACGAACATCTTTTCAAAGATTCTGTTGCTGTTGAAAAATTGAGCTGGTATCAAACAAGATGGCAAGACACTTTTATGGGGAACCGATTCGTTGTTCATGTTCTTAGGTCGGGTTTTTAATTTTCGAAAATTTCAGGGTAGGTCAGACCAAAATCATTTTATTTTTGAAATCATCTCGGAAAGAGTCGGATCCGACATACAACGACTATGAAATGAAACGATGAATTTCTAGATCGACTCAGAATCGATTGAAGATGTCGTCATTCTATTTCAGAGTTGTTCTATGTGAAAATGGCTTTGGTCCGGACTACCCTTAACAGTTACGCGCATTTTTCGGTATGATTTGGGGCGAATATGTAAAAAATGACGATTATAGGTAAAAACATCTGATAGGTCATATAATGGTGATAGTTAACCTGGAAACATAACTTAAAAACACAATTATTAACTAAGAAACATCACTGTTAACTTGGAAAAACGATAATGACCTCGGAAAACGATTATTTGATTGGAAACACGTATTAACCATGGAAACATTCAACCATGGAAACATGTTGTTTACAAGTGAATAGTGGTGTTTCCAAGTTGATAATTTTGTTCACTAGTTAATAATGTTTCCAAGTAAACTATTAGTAATAGTCTATGACTAGTAGAGTATGTGTTTTATTTTTTATGATGAAATTTCCTAACCCAAATTCTTTTTATTAAAATTCGAAATGAAATCCTATTTAAGTCAAGAAGGTGATTTGAAAGACATTCTAGCAATTAATAATGGCGAAGGAATTGATCCGAAGGACTTAACGAATTCCAATTTAGAAGGTTGAACGATAACATTATCTAGGTAGTAAGGATTAATTAAATTCATATCTCGATAGCGTTATATTTAAATGAAAAAAAATCATTCGCATACGGTATACCTAGGCTCATTCCGGGATTTTTTCGAAATTTTACAAGAATTAATTTTGAACGCACCCTTGCCCGAGGCATTATTTCTCGCTTCCTACCCTCCTCTAAGGCTATTGAAATGTATCATAGGCTATGATTTATAGCACAAAAACACCCTTAAAATGAGTTTTAACACCAAGGCACTCTGTGTTTTTATCGAAAAAACTGAAATTTTCGATATTCCCAGGGAATCCGACTTTAATTTCAGAAAATTCAGACTCATCAGGAGTGTCTTTCCCATAAAAAGGTATCATATTGGGTGTTTAAAATTGATGTGAAATACTGACATCCCAGGAAATCCTAACTTTGAATATCGACTAAATTGTTTACCAGCGGATTCAGAATGTTCGATTTAGTCGTAAACCGACTTTGAATCATAACAATTCTCAAACATAAAATTGTGAGGGTGATTCTTAATTCCGGAATTGAGCCTACCTATCCCCGAACAGCCGTGTTCCAATGAAAAAGCGTAGGTTGCCCAAGGTCAAATAGTAGGTCTAAGTGAACTTTCTCGGAATTATAAGTGGGCTTAAACCTTGAATTTGAGGTTGGTCAACCCACGCATTTTAATAGATACACTTAGGCGCACTTTCTATACTACTGACCTAAAAAGCACTCTTGGATCAACTTAAAAGATGGCTCGACTTTAAGTCCATTTATTGACCAGTTTGCTAACAACGAAATTTTTTTGTTTTTCACCGATTTTGTTTTTGAATTAACAACGACGATCAAAAACAATTTGATTTCATACGGATTTGATGAAACGGAATTAAATGATTTATTTGCTTCCGATGACAAGGCGTGTTTTTATATTTTTTGATAATTTTTATTGATTTTTTGTTGAATTTTTGTTGATTTTTGTTGATTTTTGTTGATTTTTGTGGTTTTTTGTGATTTTTTGTGGTTCTTGTGGTATTTCGTCAAACATCATTGAATTCGCCGAAAAAGATTCTATAACCAAAAAATCACTCAATTATCACTATGAGCATAAAAACGTGTTTTTCACGTAATATTGACGCCAAGGCGTGTTTTCAATTAAGGGTAGTTCAGACCCAAATAATTTTTTTTTGGAAATCAATCTCGGAGAGTCGAATCCGACAAAAACGACTCTGAAATGGATGGAAGAATTTCTAGATCGACCCAGAATCGATTGAAGATGGCTTTATTCTATTTCAGAGTCGTTCTATGCCGGATCCGAATAGTTCCGACATTGAATTCGAAAATAAAATGCTTAGGGTCTGGACAGCCCTTAATTTTTTGATAATTTTTGGTTAACTTTTTGTTGATTTTTTTATTCTTGTAAAATAATTCAATAAATCAATATCTCAGTTTTTTCCACAACAATAAATGAACAAATAAAAATTTAATTTGGAGTCTTGGTTCCAACCAATCAGAAAGATAGAAAAAAAACATTTTGAAGCGGAAATACTCCCAAGTTGCTGGACTGTTTAATAAATCTGGTTTCAATGAATTCATGGCTTTGTCACCCTTGGACGATGGAACATTTCATTATGGTTTGAAAGGAACTCTTGGTCCTATCCCTTTGACTGGCGAGAAAAGTGGCTTCGATTTCCAAGCCGAAATTGAAATGGATTGGTTATGGCAGTGGAA
>SCLD01112615.1:0-28709 GCA_004367895.1 Oikopleura longicauda
GCCAAATTCTGTTTTTTGGCTAGTCAAACTGTCAAAATTTAGTGATTTTTCTAACCAAAAAAGCGAATTTGACGCGAATTTAAGGGACAAACATACGATCTATTTTTGCGAAATAATTAAGGGACAAACGCTCATTTCATTTTTTCTGGAAAAGGTCCCTTAATTGCGGGTCCCTTAATTGGACCACCGACTGTATCATAAACAACTTCAATTATACAGGATCTGATGCGTATACATGTTGGGCGTTCTCATGCGCCAGTATGTTACGCACAACAGTCAAACTGTTCGTCCGACAATGTCATGAGCTCGGCTTGATTAATGAAGATAAGATGAACGAGTGCCTAGAATATATCAGCAGCGAAGAAGTCCACGTGGAGTTGCGCAACTTGACAATGATGATTTTATTGCCGAAGAAACTACATGTGGATGATTCGAGTCAAGGTGCGTTTCTGCGAGCGGCCGTGTCAAGGGTAAATTGCAGAATAAATCAAACTGATTAACGGTTTTCTAATTAAGATCGCTAATCCAACCGTCATGGAGCCACGGGGACTCGATTTTTTGAGACCAATTTGGTGGCTGATGCAAGCTCGAGGGGGTGATAATGATTACTTCATTGGTCTTGCACCGGATCAAGTGCGCGTATACTACACAAAATATGTGAATGATTTCAAACCAAAATTGAATCCATTGAGTCTCGGTCAAACGTCGATTCGCGATGCTGTCAATGACCAACTGACGCCGGGTAAAGTTTTTTCAGACTTTATAAACGGAACCTATAATTTAACACATCCATAGTTGGCAGTGTTCACTTCAACGGATCACCTCATGCGATGGTGTTGGACACAATTAATGAGAATGGCGAATTAATTTTCAAGAACACTCACCGCAACAGCAAAAAAAATACACATTGGCTGCGAGTGATCAGACTGCCCCGGATGAGTTCTACTTTATTCACATGGAACCGAATGTAAGTCGTTGGTGGCTTCAAAAACAACGCATCCGAAACTCATTACTTAGTAATCGCCATAAAAGAGTTCGGCGTCTTGGTAAACTCATTAATAAATGACGAGAAAAACTTTTATTTTTAGCTGTTAACCCAGAAGCGTCTAAAAGCGGTACTGTACCGTTCAACACTTGCGTTTGATTTATCTATGAAAAACCAGAGCGTGCATAAACATTTATCACTGATAAACTATCAGTGATAAACTATCACATACATTATCAACCAAAGCTTAAATTGATTTTCTTTTCAGGACCTAGACTAGGTGACCGTCACCTAGTCGTCTTTGTTGCCATCTGGTCAGTCAGAAGTAGTCAACCAGCCTCAGTCAGTCGCGCTATTGGTGTATTAAGCGAAGTTAAAGCTCAAACAATAATGTACGTAAACGTCATAAAAAAACAAGTAACTTGAGTTCGCAACGCCCAACAAGCAAAATCTACTTTGTATAGAAAAAATAAGGACTAAATTACAAAGTCCTTGTAAAAGACCAGAATGACTTGTGACCCACTAGTTAAATATGGTTCATTATAAGTTAATTATAATTTATAATGGAGGTAACGGGACATGCGCCAAGAGTTCGTTATGCACACAGTGTCTTGTATGTGTCTGGTTAGTTAAGTTATTTGAAATATGTAACATTTTAAATGTTTGAAAATTTTTCTTTTAAAAGTTGAATTGATGACCACACAAGGTTGATGTGGACTTGAAGCATGCATGCGTCGTTGTTCATCGCGTTGTCACTGTGGCTTGGTTTTCTATTATCTCACACCTGTTAAACTCCTCATGTGTGTTTTATCGCCAAGTTCAATTTTGGTGCAAACAAACTGAACAATGTACATAAACGTTATTTTTACTTAGTTTATTAACCGACCCAGCGTCATCGCGCTTGTTGTGCGTTGTCCGATCGAATTGTGAAGTAAAATTAAGCTCATTAGTAATTACACCAACACCACCAGACATACCATGCGTGTAATATTCGCAGTACAAAGGACAGAACTGAATCAATCAAGCGCCACCCCACGACCACCCCAACAATAACGCAACATTGTCAATGTTCATCATGTTACAACGTCGCGTAACTGTCAACACTTATCTGGGCGCAGCAGAAAGGGTTCGTTCATTGAATTATGAAAAATGTGGCTAATCCGGGGTTACCGTCGATGTGACGAGCAAAGTAATCGTTGGATACGTTAATAAAATAAAGTTACGTTTGGAGTGTTTATCAATCGACTAGTACTCGTTTAGTATCATAGAGTGTAATATAATTCCATTTAAAACATGTGTCGCCACCCTTCTTGTGTCTTTTCTTCTCGATAATCGTCAACGTAAACTCACCCAATCGGTTTAAGCTGCATTGTTGTACGAGCCGAAAGAAAAAAAGTATGCGTTTAACTGCTCATGATTGCACATTCATATCTTGAGTGGTCTCACTAGTACTTTACTGAACGAAGTCAAGCCAAGGAAGCCTTTTATGTTGAGAAGGAACACGCAAACTGGGCACGGACGTAACTGGATTGAGTAGTAACTAGTCGCGCCTCGAAACAGGTAATGTGTGTTACTTCACGTCAGTTTCGTCTAAAGCCATTGGCAACTGCCCCATTGCTGACTTTCGTATTTTACAAATAATGATAAGACTTCTCCATATCCCATGTCTCTATGTTATCTGGCTGGATAGAACTGAGTATAGTCTATTATCAGGAACATTTTAGGGGAGGTGGTTCATTTGTGGTTTCAATAGAAGAACGAAGATGATGATCAGCTCACATTCCGCAGGCGGACATTCTCTCCCGCTCCTGACATTGGCGAATCGAGCAAGAGAGAAATCCAAAAGTGAGTGTAAAAAGATGCTGTGGTATAATCGAACAAAGTGGCCGCGCCTTAGAAACCCATAAGCCTCTATAATGTTAGGTCCAGTCGTCGAGGCCGATTGAGAAGAGAAGAAGTAACGGGACAAGATTTGACCAAGTAACTTCACATTGGATTTGTGATGCACGGGATCGTCGTAATGTCGAGAACGAGCACAGGAAGCGGGGATGCATTTTTTGGATGAAAAATGGTTCATGGGATTTGAAGTAAAAACGGATATGTGAATGGGTGAATTGAAGGTGGGTGACGGGTATTGTTTGAAAAGTACAAGAGGAATATCTCCAAGTGGCTAGCCTCTTACTATGCTTAGTCCCAGCGACACACCACGGCGATGATAAAGAGGCACTGGCGTTTATTTCACCACTTCACCACTCCTCTGCCTTCATCCAAAAAAACTCTACGTCGATTTGGTTACAAACAGATCGCCATCGTTACATAATTTATTCATGCATGACTTCGCACTCTTGAAAGATACAACTTATTAATTCCGCAGCTAATTAGTTCTATGTCCGAGTCCAAGATTTGTTCTACTTCCCGGTTCTAATGCACTTTGTAACCTTTTAGCGTCGTTATGTCCGTGATTTTTCGTGTGTTAGGAGTTCATTTGAACGATCCGCAATTGGAACAAATATGTCTTCCCATGCTCGATCCAGCTGCTTGCGCTGACATCATCATCATCATCCTTTCCACACTAACATGATCGGCTTGGACTGAGTGATGTTTAGTTGCGCGGTAAACTCTACGTATACGCATATGTGCATACGTGCAATTACAGTTTTAAACGCAAACAGCTCAGCGCATTGGTTTGACATTGCGGCCGCACCGCGCTTTCTGCCCCACTTCAGTCATCCGTTGCGAATTGGCCCGCTGGAAATGGTGTGGTTTTTGTTGAACGCCAAATCACGAAAAAAAATCGAGCTGGCCAGTGTACAGTTTGTGAGCTTGACTAGTTTTTTTTAATAAACCGGAAAATTGGCATTTATTGGCGCCCGCCAACCACCGTCCGCCACCACCACCACGGACTGTGATCGATTCACGTCGTCTGAG
The DNA here is from genome assembly GCA_004367895.1 of Oikopleura longicauda. Classification (NCBI taxonomy): domain Eukaryota; kingdom Metazoa; phylum Chordata; class Appendicularia; order Copelata; family Oikopleuridae; genus Oikopleura; species Oikopleura longicauda. Next base: position 3,914 of record SCLD01112615.1, read on the forward strand.
GAGCCACACCACTAAATCACAAATATAGTGACAAACCAAAAGTTAAAGTAAAACTTCTGAAATAAACAAGCAGTACTGGTTCAGGTCAGGTCAAGTTGTTGACTTAAGCCCCGGGTAGTAAAGTGGTAGTCTGAGACTGAGACTGGAATATGTTGACACAATATGCGATTATTCATGACTTTTTGTGTCAAACGTGAACACAACTTTAGAGTTGGGCTTATGGTTTCGCACCCACCAATTGAATTAAGCTGGTGGAGGAGAGAGAGCGAACGAGCGAAGTGAACCCAATACTGGCAGCGTCGTCGTAAATCGATAGGACGTTCATAATGGCCGCCACCATGTAAATCTCACGTAACACTTAGCAGCCAGCAACGGAGTAGTATGGTGAAATGTGATCGACTTTTTTACTTGCAACGGTGCGATATTTTCTAAACCCAGATAAAGTCTTATCGAACGGCCCTGGCAGAAACGGACAGCCTAATGCCTCTCAGAGCGATTGAAGGTCCTCTTTTTGGCCGCTATGAGATCGGAGAAATTGATTCGATGAAAATTACGGTGATTTCGAGTTAAATCAACACTTAGCAGCACCTAAATCGCAGCTCGAGCGCCCGAAAAGAGAACGGTTATTTGGGAGCTGGGGGAGTGTTGCGAGAGGTGAAACGTTAAGCCGCTCTAAAAAATAAGTGATTAGCATAACTGGTCAGCTATCGGTTTCTATTGCTACTTTTGGGTCTTTGAGTTGAATGACCCTTTACACACAACAATGCCGAAAATAGCGAAATTAGGGGTATTGATGCCATACGACAGTCAGTATCGTGTCGCAGCCGAAACCTAAAATAACGTCAGTCCCGCGGCTAAAAATAAATGCAGGCCACTTCAGTGAGTCTTACTGGAGCGGTTGGCTCGCCCTGATTTGATAGGCATTATTTTGGACTTGCATTTCACCCAAAAAATGGATCATCCACTTCTATTATCAAAGGAAAAAGACAATAACATGTTCAGTAGAACTACACTCAACTGGGATCAATGAGGGAGTACGTATTATGTATTAAGAGTGTGAACATTTGTCACCATACGTAGTGGAACAATTAAACACTGAAAGTAACATGAGTGCCAAGTTCGCCTCCCCATTCTGGTTTCTATTTCTTGGCCTTGATCAAAGAATTACCACTTACTGACCGCTGTTGACATTTTGATTTAACATAAATCTTGACTTTTGGCAGTTTCAACGAAAAATGGCGAAAGTCGAGAAGATAGAGAACAACCGCGGTCAGGCGAATTGTGGTCGCGGTGCGGTCCCATTGGCGGTTAACGATCACTTTCTTTCCTAATCACCACCGATAATAGCATTTTTCGAAGCCACAAAAGAGAACTTCAAGAAAAAAAAACCAGACCTCATTTATTTTTGCATTGATTCTAAATTTCTGACACTGTGATTTTGTTAGAACAAATCCAACTTGATACTGACAATAGAGGACAATCGAATTTCGAAATCAAACTGGTTTTACTATCCCTCAAAACATTAAGCAAATGATTAACACGTCAGTGTGTTATTATACAACTTAATTCATTTGGATTATTATGCCAATCCCCTCCTTCTCACTGCTTATTGCCAAATGCGGAAATTCAGTTGAACCACGACAATTAAAACAGCGTATTTTAAATTTCAACGAATTTGCGTAACAATTAATCAAACTTTATCCACTTAGCCAAATCAACTTGAAGATCGAAGCGCGGAACTGGTGTAGAAGACTGAACTTCAGATTACTGAAACCAGTAACAAAGTAAGTGAAGTTCGTTTTTCTTCCATTGACGGATACGCGTGATGTTTACATACCAATTAGCCTGTGACCTTTCGAAGGAACTTCATATTGTATCACTCCGGCGATAACTACATTCATCCAGAACGGAAGCTATTAGAAGGTTGATCCATAAATATGAAAATTCACGCGGCAATGAACGATTACTGTTGACGTTGTCAGATTCGGCGGCAATTTGGATGAGGGGTAGAAAGTGGACATGTACCGGATTGTAATTGCCTCAAATGAGTGTGTTTCAGTTTATCCACGATAGGCCCCCACTTTTTGAATGACATGATGACGAAACAAATCTGAAAAGAGATCATGGCTTCAGTGTGGGTCTGTTCCATCCCTTCAATTAAATCTGACTCCCCCCAAAAAACACACGAGTTGGGGCGTGTTTTCAATATGAGCTGTTTTCGCTGTTTTAACAAGTTTTTAAACGATTTGTTACAACGATCAAGCCAAACATTGTTAGCTTCTACTCCACCTGTGCATAATGACCGATTTAGTCGAGTACAACACAGTCCAATTGGCAACTGTTATGTCACGTAACTATCTCGCCCTACATACGTATGGTACACGCACCGCCGTACTGGTTTCGGCGAAAGAAACGATAACCGTGTGCAAAAATTTCTATTTTTAAATTTTATTATTATACTGAACACCATACTCCCCCACCACTACATTCTATGTAGTAGTAAGTCAACTATAAATAATAGATTCGAAGCCCAGGTTTCGTTCATTAGCATCGACCTGGTCCTATTTTTGGCGACATCATTGCTCGACGTCAAAACATTTAATAAACATATCAGACCCGTCATCACACTCACTTACTTGGCCACGCGACTATGATCAAGTCCAATAATGAAAGCGGCATTTGTACCACCACACACCCGAAGTAGCGGTTACGTCATCGTCGCCACCGAAGTTAGTTGGACCCATAACGTTTCAACTATAAATATACACGGCCGCAGAAGAAAAGGGGAGCCCCAGTTTGAATGATACCGTGGTTAACCTGGTTTGGGTAGTAATGAAAACGATAAGAAAATTGCGACGGAGCCATATGGCGACGGTATGATCATAATTGCGGTACTTGGTTTCGTCGAATAAGTTACGCTGTGAAAAACTTTACAGTTACATCATGATCTAACTAGAACCTCACATTACTTGTTTGCTTGGGACAATGGATTTGCATATGACGCTTAGATTTAGGGGTTGACCGTACAGGAGATTAAGTTAGACGAAAAAATGCCATACAGTGTCGGAGGAAAGGGACGACAACCGTTGTAAACATTGGATGTTACATTCGCATGCTTCAAAAAAGGTTCAACTAGCTTCACACGTGTTAGCAATGTCAGGGGCTTGACCCGCTGGATTAGTTTCTCGTATCCTGTGTCGCATCGACTACCATACTTAACCTCAAAACGACACTTGATCCAGGTATTATCTAAAACTGAAAGAATCAATTCGCATATAACGTCATGTTATAATCTATGTTCAACTGTGCAGACTACAGTCGGACTACTAGTGCGAGTAAACCGTACTGCAATTGCCCCTTAGTGTCTTGTTATCTATACATCAGAGCACTACACGGCCTGAGACACGGCGATAACACTCATAACTTGTTTCACCGAACGTTATGCAAGTGCTTTTTTGTTCTACTTACCAACGGCGTGTCATTATTCTATAATTAGAGACGCCTGATCCGTATGCATTACTGAAGCTCCCCTCACTCAGTCGTATTGACTTTGTCAATTGAACACGGCCAGTGTGCATTCGTATGGATACTTCTAAGCATAATCCCGGCCGCCCTCTCGGTCTCTCCCCCTCGTGCCATGTTGATGGGTTCAATGGAACCGATTTTCGCACAAACCTGCTGAGTTGGCTCTGCCTCAGTTCGTGTGTTTGGACAGTGTAAGGACTAAGCTACTTGCGTGATATACACTACTGGACAATGAGTTTAATGTTTGTCTTGGTGCGTTTGGCGAGTTGAGGTTAAATCATATCTTCGCCTAGCTCAGTTGATTGAGCATGAATGATTGAGAACGAGGCAATCGACACCGTTAGGATATCTGTTGGCGATTCATCAAGTCGAATGTGCTCCATCATTGTTGGTTGCGTTGTCCGCTTTGGTGCGCAACTCAGCTTGAGCGTAGTGCACACTTCGGCTGTGTGCATTCCTGGGTCGAATATTCAACATTGCAACTGCGTGGACCAAGAAGCATATCAGCTACTTGAACGAGCCCTATTCAGTGGTGTCCCATCCACTGGCATGGGTTCTTTCATCGAAACCAACACGCAGTTATTGCCAACAATACTTAATTGTTATCGATCGACCGATGGGTGCCGTTGTGTTTGGACCGTAAACACCATTTTTCAGATTTGTAATGTTAATGCACTTACGTTATCCATTTTCGGTCTTACCAAAATTCAACGTTAGATTTCAGCTATCACTTTGTCTCATCAAGTTAGATAAGGTCCGGGGCTTCGGCGAACGGCCACCCTACAACTACATCGGCCGAGCACACTACAATAATAATCGAAGCCATCTACTTTTTTTGCTTTTAGCTGGGCTTATTGCGTTGCTACAATAACTAATGACACTATACGGTATAAACGACTTGTAAGCGGAAGCATGCCACTTTGGTTGTACTACCAGTTGTGTAAGTGAACTGACAATGCGCTGTCAAAGTTAACTGTCCTATCCCCACTTCAGCCTCGCTCATGTTGAGACCAGATGATAGCTTGTTAAAAGTCGTGGTCGTGCAATTGACCAGGAAAGAACAAAAATCCAGATTAGCAATGACTTTATGATCTTAGTCAATCGTTACATGGTTCATGTCACTTGTGTTTACGATCATCATGTTCGATGTGAACTGTTTAATTGTCGTATTTAATTTTAAAATAATCCGATGCCATAGTAAAACGACTCAGCCACCGAGCATGTATCCAGCATGATAAATTATTACGTGTTATTGATAACATTTTGCATTATTTGATTGAATGGGCAGCTTCTTCAGCCCATTTCTTTGGGTCTAGTATTTTCGCTTTTCATGAATTTGCATCACCACCAGACCAATTTCGTTGTAAGACATAAAACTGAAGAGAGGAAAGGGGAGGACACCACCACCAAATAGCTTATGTGCTCCACCACGGTGCTCTATTCGACACGATGAATAGGAGCTACCGTGATGCTCGACAAGCAGCGTGAAGAACATCATGTTGTGCATCTACTAAGGCAGAAAACGCAATTAGCCATTGACCGTGAATAATTGACGGTGATATTAGTCGAGGAGCGAGTGGTCCAGACTGAAACCCTTTTAGGCTAGTGGGATCAAATCTGGCTCTGGATGGAAACTGATTTTTGATGTTCACGGCGATGTTCGGCCCAATTTTGAGCTAAATTAATTATAAGAATAAACTGTCGTGGAGTTTCTGTTAAGCAGTAACCACTCTGTCACACAATGTCTTAATCGGGCGAAAAAACACTCATGTATTTGAAGACAATGTAGTACTAAATTTGGATTTTACCGTCATATTAATGGAACTCAAACGGTACCTCATTGGCAAATTTGGCATTTGAAGTTTAAAAATAGGTTTTTCAACTTAACAAAGTCCATTCTGCCTGTACGAATGCATCTGTCGCAAAATGATTGCGCAAAATGCTTTAATTGGTTACGGTGTTCAAAACCTATTTGTTCCAAAAAGAATATCCGCTTCCAGTTAGTTTCGCGTGTTTCCGCTCACCCTCTTCTCATTCATTGGCTCATTCATTGGCTCCTTGTTTTGCGCCCCCTTAATTGTTCAATGCACCGTTTTTTCGTCAGTGATATAAATATGAACGTCATGTTCAGTGAAAATTGCATCACGACTGAGTCGTAGGGTTGAGCTGTGACGGACAAAGGGGTTTAAGTGAAAATGTCACAAACACATCAAGTGTTGATTGTGAAACAAGATTTGGCAACATCGGCTCAGCTGTCACATCGTCGAATAGATCTCTACGTGTTTCGAAGACGCTGTTATGATGGTTCCTTATCTCCGGGAACAGTTGAAAGGACGGAACCCCCAATTGATGGAGACGTAATGACATTAAACTTGTCCTTGGATGGTGGTTCGTTCACCAGAGAGTCGGAAAGTTGATATGATAAGTGCGCCAGAGATTACGATTATTACCAACACTAAGCGAAGGGGATTTAGCTCCAGCCTTTCCCCAACGTTCATTTCAACGAATCGCCAAGACTAGACTAGTTACTTCAAGTGCAACTAACGAAATCACGTTGGCTATAATTTCAAAGTTTGATCCGCTTGTTTATAATCGCAGCAAATGGCTCGCTCCATCGTGGCTTAGTATGACTAAAAACAGTTCGATTGAACCGAATAGTCATGTAAGTTCCATGAATCAATTCCGCCCAAAACATCATAATATACTAAGATCACGGCCATTTCAAGTTTTGCCTTGCGCCGATTGCGGCATTTGTGTTTGGTTTATCTCGTCAGGTCTTTCAGACTTACCCTTACAGCTTGTTTTTGTCAACATTGATTGTGTTATCGCCATTGAGCCGGCTTTTGCTGAACTTAGACAAGACATTTGGAAGCGAATGTATCTAATCAGTTCGAAATAAAGCCGACTTATCGGGAACGTCAAGTTGCAAATAGAAGAAGCACTCAAAGGTACTTTCGTCGAGCGTTTCAATGAATATGATATCGCTTTCAAAGCCGAATGTGAACCGACGCCTAATCTGTTGTTGACGATAGACTGTGATTGAATACATGCGACAACTCACTCGCTTGATGCAGCCAGGACATGGAACATATTGTTACATCGGACAAGACCTTGGCATTTTCATCATCGCGTCACTTTGCATCATAAAAATAAGCCGAAATTGAATGCTGTTGGAAGTGGCATGTTCGACATTTAGACCATCAAGCTGACTTTGCTCTGGCTCCATGCTATGATCGAATCATCAACTAGTCCGTCCGAATGTACCTTACGACCCCCGATGCTCGAAACAACGTTGCATAATCCGTGCTTCACTCTTGGCGCAGTATGCTGATCATGAAGTTTGTGTATATCAGCAACATAATAAGTGTAGTGAAAATGTTTTCATCATAACATAAGTAAAAAAGTAAATGTGAGTAGTGTGGTGCAAAATTTGGATCGGTCCGGCTTGTGGTGGTAGTGTGTGTGGTCGGTTGGTTGAACGCTCAGAGGGGCAGCAAGACAGCAGTCTAGTAGATTACATCATTGAGAAAGCAGCGGTTCTTCTTAATTGCATAACGCACTTGATTCGGAGAGCTCAAAAGTGGGTGTAGTATCGGGCTCCTCCATCGACTCCACTGTTCCATTCAGCTCCGCGACACCATCGTCCACCCCAAAATCGTTCAAGCAATCCTCCTCCATCGGGCTAGGTGGAGCAGTGGAGGTGAAATATAAAAACAATATTGTTTAATTGAACCTTATTGAAAATACATCTCAAGCGAATTCACTCTGTAGCTACGAGATCTTCAAGACATTAATCGGACATTCTATTTGATAACGTTCACTTGTATTGAACCGTTTAACCGCCGATTTTATTGAAATTGAAAAAAAACAATCAAAAGACCGTTTACTGCTGATCCAAAAGTAAGTCATTTGATTACAGAGAATACACATTGACACATATTGGCAAATGAACACATGTATACGAACAAGAAAAGAGAAAATTGATGAACGGGAAAAAAACTGGGGCGTCTTTTTGACTTAGAAACTTTTTAAATGCTACACTTACGTTGTTGCATTGACACTTGAAAGCCACTAGGCTTATGAAATTGGGCCAGGCCATAAATTGCAGTTTAATGTTAACTCCACCACCGTGATATTTGGCCCCACTCCCATGTCACTGGGCTACGAGCGCTTGGCTCTGAACTCGAAGTTGTATAAGATAATTTTCGCCGAAGGCCGGCCATGTTCCATCTTCCGGAATCGGCCTTTTAAGTTAAGAGGGGGTGTGTATCTTGGCGAACACTGATAATATGACAAATCCGTTTATGCCACCCGGTACCACCACTACCTCACCACCCACCTCTTCCTCACGGGCCGAAACATAGAGTTCAAACGAAGATTTGTATTAAAAATTCTTCCGAACTTAGATTACACTTGGGCCTTATATTAACATGGCATCTGGCCACGGCCTCATGTCGAGACCGCACCGCTAGACGCAGCGAGAGATGCAAGTGTGATAGAAACTGGATTGAATTTGGTATTAAGATAGAAGCGGTTAGGTATTTCACCTAATCTGTAATACAAGGTGAAAGTACATAGCTTCAACATTATAACCCAGCTTGATACCATCCCTTATCCATGACCGCTAAACTGCGAGGTAGAAATCCTCCTCATAGACAACGGCATCCTGCAGATTTCACATTTTGTCAGTGACCACAAATATCTAATCTTATTTCGACAATCATGATTAACCCCCCGAAGGTTAGACCCCGACGCCCAAAACTTAGACATAATGACCTCCCTGGTCGGACACTTGAAGTGAGATTTGAAATGAATGTTTTCTCTACTAGATGATGCCCGGTGCGGGTGGTGGTGGTGGTTTAAGATGGGTGAGGCTGGGTAAATAAGAAACGGGCACATCGGGATACAAAATAAACATTTAGCCGAGTAGAGACCGACTTCTTCACGTCGATTATGACCATTGATACTTACGTTCAATAGGCAGAATGTCATAACCAAGTGACACCTTTATTTTGCGCGCTGACACCCCCTTTCACCGTAACATAACGTGGTAGGGTATAAACCAATATGCGCGATGTCAATTTGAGCTGATAGGTTCGATTTGTCGCTGCAAGCAGGGCCCGGGCTGTGACACGGGTTATGTCTTAGTTTGACACTGCGAGATTCACAAAAGTCGAATGCTGAAATCGAGACATGACATTTCACTTTCAAACAAAAGGCGAAACTTCTTCACAAATGACGTTGGTGGTGATTTCCACCACACTACAAGTTTATTAACGCTTCTATGTGAAGACAACCCGCCATTACTTTGATTTTATGCCGGTCTTAACAATTGATCTCACTAGTAGAACTAATCGCCAAAACGTGAATAGCTTTTCGTTTCGTGTTAGACAAGAATAGTACGGTGGTGGTGTAATACCGGCCTATGTTTTCGTCGGGTCAACACCCCACTGGCGGTGTCACTGACATTGGCATGGTGCCATCACTTGACGTGGTGTATCAGTGCGCGTGTTCAGTCGCCTGGCACGGGGCCAAGTGCGGCACACTGCTCCCCCTCCACCAAAAAACGGGTGCTGGTGGCCGCTCATTGGCTTTAGTCGTCAAAACGAACCATTATTTTCGAGAGACGGCCACGAACACCGACACTACAAAAGTCACTTGGATGATCTAGTATTCATACCAGTCGTCGCGAGAAACAAAAAAAACGTATTTGAGAAAAAACAAAACAATTATCTTGATAATAGATTACGATTTTGGTAAGAAAGAGAGATCAATCAATTAAACAAATGATTTTTTTCTTGGCGTGATTTGGGATTTTAATTTTGAAACAGAAGTGAACTTGTCCTCGATTTCTTACTTTTTTTTCAATTGCACTTGATCTGCAGTAGGGTTGTTGTCAAACGAAAACAATTGCACGTATGTAGTATGAGTGATTACATAGCAAAGTGGACTTAGCCTTGACAACGACAATGTTGTTTTTGGTTTGGTTGATGGATTTGATAGGGGATAATCGTGAAAGTAATAACTTGATACTTAGTAAACTTTAAAACGCTTGTCGATCCATTGTCGCTTAGTTTTATGATTACGACGTAAATTTCCGGTCGGTCGTTCCAAGTTCGGATGTCCGAACAAAAAGAATCACGGCCCGAAATGGGCTGAAGCAACCCATGGTGGAACAAACCGAAACAAAATAGAGCTAATAATAAATGGCGGTGGTGTTGATGGTCTCTCTGCTTCTCATAATGGCGAAACCTGTCTAAGTTAGACCTGTTTTCAGGTGTGGTGGAGCCCGGGCCTAGTTTATGGTCTAGTAAGTTCGGCTTCGCGCTAACACGTCCGATTTCTCGATGCATTATATACTAGACTCTTTACTTATTGAGAGAGAGAGGTTATCTACAATGTGAAGGCGCAACCACTCTTTACTAGACCTGGTTAGCCACAATGCTCTTTTCTCTTTTCACCACAGCGCGGCAACCGGATTTGTCAATCTCGTAACGTTTCATAATTACGCCCTTTCACGAAACATCATCCCTTCCCCACCCGTTCATCAATGCCCCTGGTATCGCCTAAATGTGTATTTTGCCAATGTGTTAAATTGTAAACATGTGAACAATGTTGTAAAACGGAACTACTTAAGGTCGTAGTATCTCTTAACTGAAGAAGTATATCCAGCGAAGACACAAACACAAAAAGCCGAACACGCAGCTATAAGGACTCATTCAACCCATAGCACCACATTGTTCCACTTTTTAGTCAAATCGCAATTTACCTTCCAACACTAATTTTCAAACAGCCAGATCTTTATCCATAATTTTGAAACGGACACACTTTCCTTCCACATTTGTCATCTTTCACTTTTAAACAACAAATTTGGAGATTCAAAAAACACACACAGTTTCAATAAAAGATTAAACATAGATTTGGATTAAAAACATTAGGATATAAAGAGAACGATTTTGTCAGCACTTTTTAGACTTTAACAAAACCACGTAAGTAAATATCTATCGGCCATCTAATAGCTAAACGAAAATTATCTCCTGGCGACGTCGAATCACTCGATCGTTCACAGAAAGTCACATAATTTTTCGGCGAACGGACACAATAATTGATCTCTTAAATCACGCCACAACATCTCCATTGATGGAATAGCCCAGCTCAATCATATTTTAGATTTTCTTGCGCGCACACCTCTGAAGTAGTCTGCCGCAAACTAACTGTAACCAAAAACATAAAATTATGAACCAATTCATGATGAACCAATTTGCCGCCGCTGCCGCCAACAAGAACGATATGAACAACATGAACTTCGCCGCCCAACAGGGTATGATCAACCCACAGGCACTCATGTACCAAAATCAACTGATGTACCAGGTAACATCTTAACTCGTCACGCTACGTACGTTGCCTCTAAACACGCAATCATTTTGTTAGGCCCTCCAGGACCCAGCCACCGTTGCCTATTTGATCCAACAACAACAGCAACTCCAGGTCCAACTTCAGCAACAAGCTCAGGCCCAAATGATGGCCTCGCGCACCCAGGAGAGCAAGCCGTCCAACATTACCGATCTGTGGGCTCAACGCAGCCAGCAAATGTTTGGTGCCACTCAAAAATACGGCAAGTCATCAAATGCCCGTTCCGGCTCCAAGAAGAGCCAGATGAAGGCACCCAAGACCCGACCCGATGAGGGCGAGATGATCCTCCCCGATGCCGACACCCAGCAAGCTATCATTGACGCTGCTGAGCTGTACTTCTCCAACGAGAATCTCGCCAAGGATCACTACTTGCTCCGTCAAATCTGCCAAAAGAGCGAGGGCTACCTCTCCATCAAGCTCTTGACCGCTTTGAAGAACGTGAAGAAGCTGACCAAGGACTGGCGCGTCACTGCCCACTGCCTCCGCAAGTCAGCCAAGTTGCAATTGAACGAGGAGGAGACCAAGGTCCGCCGCATTGATGCCCTTCCCGAGTACGTCCTCAAGGCACGCTCAATCACCAATGTCCTCTGCATCAAAATGCCAAACACTCTCGGCTCAGTCGGCGCCGTCACCTCAATGTTCTCCGAGTACGGCCGTATTTCACTCGTGCGCGTCCTTTTGGAGGGCAAGCCCGTCCCATGCGACTTGCGCAATTATGCCACTCAAGTCCCCGATATGGGCACCACTCTGTGCGCCGTTGTCGAATTTGAGTCTGAAGAGGAAGCCACCAACTGCGTCAAGCAGCTGAACTCGCGCCAGGCCGAAGATGGTAATTAAACGCTTTAGATCTTCTCAATACTAAACGTATTTCAGGAAACGAATTCGACGGTATGCGCGCCGCTCTTCTCGGCCCACGTCTCCGCCGCAACTTGTACAAGGTGCCCACCGAAGACGAGAAGGCCGAGGAGCTCCTCAAAATGGCCCAGAATGCCAAAATCGAGGGTGGCGACTCCGGCTGCGATTCCGCCTCACTTGGCGATGATGCCGATGTCTCAGGCGGTGTGTCGGACGCTTCGTCCACCCCTGCCGAGACCCTTCGCGCCAAGAAACTGAGCAAGCGAAAGGTAAATTAATTGATTCGAATTTCAATATTAACTTTTGTCATTCCAGGATCGCCAAAGCGACGATCTCGTCTCAGTCACCTCATCTGAGGATCACTATGACACCACCCGTACCTGGGGCAAGTCAGTCAGCTCGGGCTCATCATCCGTCCTGACCTCCGAGATCAACTCATCCGACTCCGAGAAGTCAACCAACTTCCGCATGCGTCAACTCGCCGTCCTCCGTGAACCCCGGTAGAATTATCGCCCGTGCTAAGCGGCATTAGTATTTTTACCGCCGTTTTCATCATTTACAACATATTTACTATTTAGCGGACCCGATGGTTCAAAGGGCTTCAACCGCTCATTCCGTCGCCAGGCTGAGCCACTTTTGTAAATGAAGACAACTCAAATCTTAAATCAAATATTTACCTGTAATTTTTAATCGACTGTCGAATGGACAGTCACGCCAGTGTGCGCACAGACAACGTCAAGCGTAAACGTAGTTGAATAACATCAGATCGTGTTGACTCACATCTATGTTCATCGACTTCGCAAAAAACGTGTTGTTTCGTGTCGCCTGGTCCTTTTTTTCGATCGTTTTTAACTCGACCAACCATAGGCAACATCACTTAGAGTATACAAAGAGCATGTTTTTGCTATATTCAAGCTTTTGTCAAACTGCGCTTTTTCGTACTTTACGTACCCCACCACCATATGGCCCTTGTTCGAGCTAGTTACGTTATGATTACGTTAAATGATGACACCCAAAAAGCCACTTTGTATTATATTTCTCGGGCTCACATCACAAAATTCGGTGGCGTAGCCACAGTACGGCTAAACAATAGACCCGGTTAACATTCAAATAATTTCAACTAGCAGAAATAGGCATCAATTCAAACCCAATCCAACACACTCATCTTCATTTCGAATTTCGAGCATAGTCGACACAGTTTTACATGGCAATACTTTAACACAGCATCCGCCCCGTCAATATAGAGCCTTCGTTTATATCGATAAAAATCACACCAGTGTAATTATCAAAACGAACTCGATGGGCGCCCATCTGCCATCTGAATCATTTTTCTGGGATGTGCGATGTGGCGATGTTGTCAGCCTTAGAACTCAAGAATTTGCGACTCGAATCATGTCGAAAAGATGACTTATCACACTCAAACTCTGAACTGCACATAAAAATCGGTGTAAAAAATCTCTATCGGTGAAACCGACTCAAGACGGACTCTATGGCCCAGTTATACAGAAATTCAACCATTTCGATTTCGCGCTACAATGTATAAGGCCTGCATATAGAGTTATATACTCAATCTTTTTTACTTTTGGCTCTTCAAAATCTTTTTTCTTCAACCAACAACAAAATTGAATCTACAATAGTCATCAAAAACACCCGGACTCGAGCCACATTACGCTCTTTACTCGACCATTTCGTATTTTTACTTGAATAAAATACTTCGTAGCTTACATTTATTGTGTTTTAACCAAATTGCAGGCAGGACGCTGATGAATAAAAAGAAACGTTTACTTTAAGTCAACCAGCTGGAGCTGATTAATGGAGGTTTATAATGTTGATAAAGTAGTAGGCCCATAAATAATAGTTAGATGTCACATCAATGTCAAAACCACAGGGAACTTAACTGACTCGAGGCCACTCTGAGTGGTTATAAACAATGATGACGACTATGCAGCCGTTTTATCGCGTCAAGTAGAGTGGAAGCCAACGCCACTATTACTCCTATTAATGGACAAACAGAAAAAAGGAAGGAAACGGTTAACGCAGTTCAGTTCACTGAATGAACTTAACTCACACTCGTTCCATCATCAGTTATCTTGTATTTGTTTGATTAATTCTTTGCCTCTGAGCTCAGCTCAAACACACATCAACAAGTAGAATATTCGACAGTACTCACACGTAGTCGAATAGCGACAAGAGTAAAATAATGAAGCTTTTTGCAATAGGCTTAGCAACTGCAGCGACGGCAGCGCCCACAGACACGGTTGATTGGGGCAATGTAAGTGGCTAATCAAACATGTTACAAACGTGTTACAAACATGTTAAAAACGGATAACGTTAGCTCTTTGCCGATTTGAAAAGCGATCTCAGTGGAATGATAAGCCCGCTGACGGATTCGTTTGTCCAGGGCGTCTCAGCATTTGTCGATGACTTCAAGCCAAAAGAAAAAACACGTTTCAGTACCGAGAAGTTTGAACCAAAATCAACAGTGCCGCCCAGTACAACGACCAGAAGCACTGTATCGTTTACAGATGACCTTGTCCCATCGGAATCCGAGTCTGAGTAAGCTCGCGGATTAGTGTGGAATTAATTTTGATCGTTTTTCACCAAGTGACCCTTACATCGAACCAAACCAGGCGAGTTCACGTAAGTTGGTGCCCCAGTTCAAGTCCAACACCCCAGACAAAGAACAGCCAGACGACAGTTACATTCCCGTGCTAACTTTCAAAGCCTATAATAATGTGCCACCTCGACGAGAAGATGCAACACCTCAACGCCACCCCAACGAAACCCCAATATCGCAACCGGAAATCCGACGACCACAGAAAGAAGCTCGCCGTCTGCTGCCGAAAACGACTAAAGGCCGAACGACTACGACGGCTACTACTACTACTAGTACGACTAGAACCACAACGACCACAACTACTACGAGCAAAATACGCTGGAATGAGAACGGTGAGCCAAGTTTTATTGATTTAGTAATGTCGTTACTAATGTAATTGACATCCAGCATGTCAACCACTGCGCACAATTAGTAAGTACGGTTTAACGAAGTGTGTGTGTTTAGGCCACAACGACTGGAATTTGATGTGTGAAAACAACCGCCATGACGAGGCCCATGCGCATCCATTCCAATGCAATGCTTTCATTTACTGCTGGGAGGGACGAGGTGCGCTACTGTCGCGATGATTTACACTTTTTCTAATCAATTTTTAAGGTTTCGAGATTCACTGCCGCCCAAACATGAACTTCAACGCCATTGACAACCGATGTGACGCTGGCCATGCGTGCCTCTAAGTATAATTTATTTGCTCCCCCTCTCCCCTCACATAATGATCTACGTTCGGCTTACTGTAATAAAGTTGCGAAAAGTGAAACGTATTTAAGTAAAAGTTTAACTCAGACCAGGGACACCGCAGAGTGTGCCGCCAGTGTGAAGTAATTGTTAAAGTAATTGAAAAGAAGAAACGTGACATAGTCGTAATTAATCCGGAATGGTTTAACGATTGAAGAGACGACAAGAACGAGATTTATGTCCAAGACAGAAAAGGCCATCGGTGTTGCTGTGGATGAGATGAAAGAACAGAAAGAGTACGCGCGAAAATGGTGTCAAGCTTTTTGACAGCGGAAAAAGACGACAAGACCTTCCGGCTGTTGTTACTGGGCTCAGCTGGGGTCGGCAAGACAGGTTTGTGGGACACGTTTTTTTCAAATCCGGAAGTCAGCTCAACTTACATCCAAGCGTTTGCCGTCAAACTCATGACGGGGAGGTTTATTGGGGACTATTCGAATGAATCTGAGCTGATGTATCGAGACACGGGCAAAATACTTAATGATGCAAAAGTGCACACGATCGAGGTTCTGGACACATCATCAAAAGTAACTGACAAATAGATCATACTTAGTATGTTTTGAAATTAAATCATAATTTAACTAACAAAGCAATACCAAACGGGCAAATTCAACGAACTGATTCTTTGGTGCGATGCCGTCGTTATTATCTACTCAATCTGCGATCACAGTTCGTTTGCAGAGGCCCAGCGACTGAAAATAACCGCCAAAATGATGCGTCGCGAGCATCGTTTGATTGAGGTTTGATCTGAAATTGAAAATGTTGCGTGAAAAGCTTCTAACTTTAGCCGGCCTGGTGCTTCTATGGGAACAAAGCCGACGAGGAAGCAGATCGGATCGTCTCACGCAGGGAGGTGACAAAAACCGCGTCGATCTGTGCCGACCTGTTCGTCGAGGTACGTCAATGAATGTACGGGCACGAATAACTGGGATAGAGTGTTCTTTGGGATCACCGTGGGATGAAAATTTTACTTCATTTAACACTAACAGAAACTGCATTGGTTTCGACCTCCAATAAAACGTGTGTTCAGGGATCAGTAAAGACCTCACTGCCCAATGAACTCGACAGTATCGTCATGAAACTGTTTACACGCTGGTGCTGCACCGTTGCCGCCAACAACATCAATCAATCGAAACAGTCGCCAAAAATGAAACGGCGACGCTCTTCGGAATTGGTCAATTCGAGCGCCATTCCCGCCGTGTGTACCCGAGAGCTGGCCCGGCAATTGAGCGGACAAAAAAAGAACAAAAAGTACTTTATCTAAATAAAAGAAAAAACACAACAACCCCGGACGAACGAAAGAAAGAGCGATCGAGTTATTCTAAGCATCCTCAAATAGAAAAGAGTGTAGTGCCTCTTCAGCAGTTATTCTCGGGGAGGCTCACACACTGAGAGTGAGTGAGTGAAAATGAGTGAATGAAACAAAAGCTTTTTTGTGTTTGATTCGACTTTTTCGAGTGTGTAAAACGAGAGCGAGCCTGGCCCTATATGTGTGTGTGTGTGCCCCCTTACGCTCAAATATGTCGTTTGAGCTGTATAGTGTGTAAGTGTGGGGGCGAAATCAGTGGGCACATAAAATAACACGCACCAAATATTTTTCAGCGATTTGATAAGAGAAACCAAAAAATTGAAACCACAAAAAAACACCCGAAAATTCGCACATGTCATTCGCTTTTTTGAAGAACTGTTAAACCTTGCTGATGTCGAATTATTAAATAATGGTGAACGCGGCAGGGGTGACAATTCTTTGCAAAATCGAATCGAAACAATTCTACAGTGACAATCGGTGTGGTTTATTTACTTTCGGACTTATGGCACAAGGTCAACATTGGCGATGGTAGTATTGTCATAGTTGAGCAGTAAGTGCTCCCACTGATAGTAAAGTCGATGTGTCCAAAAGTCCATATCCTGGTAGTAATACTTCAAGATGTCGTCATAGCTTAAAATCATTGTGAGAAGCCAGACAGGTGTGCTACTTACGTATCATCCAGGTAAATCTCGCAGTAACAGTAGCGACAGCCATGCAAATCGGATAGACAGCGGCGCTACATCCGAATTAAGTTTTTCTCCGCACATAACCCCTTACCTGATTTCGCTTCGGACATCCGCGTATATTTGCCCAGCATGTGCCGGGCTGGGGTAACTCGTACAGATCGAGCGAAATGTCTTTGGTATAAGTTGTCCACGCCTTGAACGTTCGCCACCGCCACCGAATAAACTGTCGAATCCACTCGCAAATATTGTAAAAGAAAACGCCATCGACCACATTCTGCTGGACACAGTCGCGATAGGCAATAAAACTGGCTTGGCGCAGGCCATTGCGTGATTTAGTCGGTTTGGGTGAGGTCCGCGGTGGCTCAGTGCTCAACAGGGGATTCGTAGTGGCTGAAGTGGTCCGTCTACGCCCACCTGGTGTTGTTGGCCGTGGTGTTGTTATAAACGGTGTGACTGGCCTTCGTCCAGGTCCTAACAGACCATTGTCGCGTTGGTTCAACGTAGTGGTCGGAGCCGTCGACGTTGTCTCGGGCATTTTCTCGATGAGACAGCGCACGTCAGATTCATCATCATTGGCGAACGTATCGAGATTCAACATTTGGCAGTTGAAAATGTTGAAATCGGCCCCGCGGTTACATTGACGCAGCGATTGGGGCGCATAAATATACGGGTTACACTTGTCGGCCATGCTGTCGCACATTTGTTGACACGGTGAAAAGTAGTGCGTTCCATTACACTCGGGCACCATCATCCCACAGAAGAACTCTTTCGTATACTTGTAACACATTTTAGATGTGACAAAGGCGGCGACGGAGATCAGGTTGCTGTACTCGCTAGCTGCATTTTATGTTCAATTAACACTGACGGGTGTAAAATGACCGATTAAAACGAAAGTAAATTTCGGTTGATCAAGAACATTATCCTGGGCATGTAAACTGGGCTGGCTCGTTCTGTTTACGTGTCTTGTCATACTTCCATGGCGGGTCCTTGTGCGGATTGTTGGCTGGGTTTCGAATGATGCCCTGGAATTTTCGTCGTCGTATCACATCGGCACAGTACTTTTCAACACTGCCGAACCCGTCGCTTTGGGGCACGGTGAACTGTGTACAGATATCGGTTTGGCTGTAGAGAAAGTGAATGACAAAGGCCTAAGTGGTGTTTTAAGTAGTAGTAGAATGGCAACTCAAAACCCAGAACAGCGTAAAATAAAACACTTCCCCAAAGTATAATCATGTCGTCCGTGTGTCTCTAATTCAAGCCATTGAGTAAGTGAATGAGATCCCTTCGACTCTTTGTCATGATTCAACCGATAATTGATCAATTTTATTTTTTTTTCAAACCCCGGTCTCATCCTCCCTTCAATAAGTAAGTCACTGTGAGAATATTTCGAAGTTTTATTTTTTTCAGTAAGAAAAGTTTTTTTTTCAAATTCTTTGCAAAGTGGCACCAAATTCAGTTTTTGCTTGTCTATCAATATTATAAGTAAGGATACGTACAGTGCCAGCAGAGGTGTTTTGTATTTGGTCTCATCTTATATGAGGAGTGTATATATTTGTGCTAATTTTTTATAAGTTAAGTGGAAGATTAGAGATATTACAAAGTTGTTTAGGCAAGGCCGAGTTCTATCAAAAGTGTGTATGTGTGTTTGTGTACTATTTACAGTGTTGTTGCGTAAATAATGAGTGTGCGTTTGGGGTGGTGAGCATTAAATACGGTTTTTGTGATGGTTTTTTTTGTTAATTATATAATTTTTTAATACTATTATATAACAATAATAATCAATATTGAACTTTGTTTTATAACTTGTACACTAATCTTTATAGCCTTGGCTACTGAGACTATCTGGACATTTTCACATGATAAAACTTATCATACTCGAAATGGGGAGAGTTTACATCAAGCAATAGGCCTTGGCGGTTGAGAGGGCCAAGTACAGGAGCCACAGGAAAACAAAGAAGAGGGAGGAGGCAATCTTGAGGCCGCGGGGACCGCCCAACTCACCACCATAGCGACGGCGGAAGAGGAGCACGCAAATGGCAATGAAGGCTTCGACGCAGAAGATGACGACCGAGAAGGTGAGGGTGCCCTCTTTGACCTAAAATGGACAGTGCATCAAACGACTGAATTGAAGTGAGAATAAAATACCTCAAGACCACCGGGACCGCCCTCCTGGCCGGCCCAGTAGAAAGCGGCGAAAGTCCATGCGACACCAATACCAAGGAAGACATTGACAGCGTTTGAGCCAGTGACATTGCCAACAGAGGCATCGGCATACTCGTCACCAATGGCAGCGGTCTTTGAGGCGAAGGTGTCTAAACGTCGTTCTAGCTTTGAGTCGCGTTGTATGGTTACTTACCTGGAACTGAGGTACCGAGAGCGACAAATGAAATGGCAGTGACAGCGTCGGTGACGCCAACGGTACAACCAAAGTGAGCGGCAAAGTCACCAATGAACTGAAATAAATAAAAGTAATATACCGGAAAAAGTGATGACATAGTAAGTCTAAAAAACGTCAAAAAGTACTCACGGCAGTCAGGATACCAACACCGACGATTGAAACAACGAAACAGACCCATCCGCCACAGTAGTCAGTTGGTGGGACAAAGGCAAAGATGAGCTGAAGATATGTTTAAGCCAAGGTCAACGCCGAAAGAGATAAACGTACCTTCCATGGAAGTGTAAGATAATGCATAACGTAATCACTGAGACCAGGTTCAACGTCTTCCTCATCGTCGTCATCGCCTAGTTGGTTATAATATTACTTACTGTCAATAAGAACGATTAACACTAGCACAAATGCGGGTGTTGAATTATGGTTAACAGTAGATGTCTTCACTGGTCAGTAGATTCATTACGCCCGTTATAGCGTGTCTTACCAGCTGAGACTTGGAGCGCTTCGCTGAATTGCTCAGCCCATGAGCCAGTCGACACGAGCACGGACAGGTTGGTCTTCTGGACCATCTTGTCAACGGCGGCCTTGGAGTTCGTTGTTTAGAAAATGATTAGGCGTGTTTTAAAGTTCACCTTGAACTCGGGTGATTCGACGATGGTGACCTCCATTTGTCTGTTTGCGTCATCGACTCGTGGTGCGCCTTGCATGGCGACATTGATCTGTTCTTGAGTCAAATTGCCAGCCTTGTTGTTGATCTTAATTAGGTCGCGTCAACGGAAGCTGGAATGAGTACTTGATCTCATTTACACAATCGTTGTGCCGCAAGCACAGTACTGTGTGGCACATCATCATACATGTCAACTCCATATATTATCTTTTTAGGTCAAAATTTAACGCATTACCCGCAGGGACCACTCAGCAACGAGGTGAGAGTGGCTGGGCCCACTTGATTAGATTTGTCACTTATCGTTTCAATCATTACAGCCCGTACTAAGTCTTGGCAATTAAACTGTTTTATGGCGACAGAACAGTGACTTATACACATAACTACACTATCTCAAGTCTACAAATTGTGCATAACATTATGTAAGGTCTGTTCAACTTACGATATCGTAGAATTCCTCGTCTTGGCTTGAAACACGTGGTGTGCCCAACTCGATGAAGAAGTTCTTGTTCTTCTCGTATTCTTCACCATCAACAATATTAAGAGTGATGACTTTCCTAACATTAACAGAATTGATTAGTATTGTGACGCAAGCCACAGGCACTTACTCGGTCTCCTCGTTCTCGAACATAATCTCGCCCTCAGTGGCATCATAGTCCTCGCCGTTGCATGCAGTGCCTTCGATGGTGCGGTATGGGACGAAAACGGTGCCACGGGCGCCAGATTTACGGACGATCTTTGATTCACATAAGAACATGCGGTTGACAAGAAGTACTCACAGTGACATCGAGATGGCCGCATGACTCTTGGATGGTCTGCTCGGTCTCGGGGAAGCCAAAGTTACCACGGTGATCATCATCAAGAATGGTGACACAGGCCGTCTTGTTCTTGCCAATCTCGTACTTTGACGCAATGCCGCCACGGGAGGTCAACGTACCATTGTCATCGCACACACTATTAAATGATTAGACCGGGAGAAAATGATTAAATCCTACCGGAGATTAGACAACATGCAAAGGAAGTGTTCATCTTCTTCAAAGACTTCATCATCGATGATGGAGACGGAGATTTCCTGCTTGGTCACACCTGCCTGAAGAACAATATTGTGTGAGTATAATAATATTGTTGATACAAAGTTACCTTGAAGCACAAAGTACCCTCAGCATACTCGAAATCGTCACCAGCGGCAGCAGAGCCGTCGAGGGTCTTGAAGTCAACAAAGCACGTACGATCGAGATCGGGGCCCATGCGGGTAACAGTCATGACGGCCTTACCGCAGCCTTCCATTACCTATGGGTGTGCGTCGATGATTAATTTGGGCTCGAATTGAAATTGATCCGCGTAGAGCGTGAGCAAAAATAAAAGACACTTACGCGGTAGTCCTTGGGGAAGAATTGGACAACGTTCATGGTTGGATCTTCGTTCTCACCCTGTGAGACAACTTGAGACACGTCACCGGCCATTGACTTCATCTCGGCGACCTTATCACCCTTGGCCTTGATGATATCACCACCACCGGTCATGTTGCGAGTGGCCTGGATGCGGTAGAAAGCACGTGACTTGTGTTCCCTTGAAAATGTGATTGTTAAAAGTCATAAATTGAGTAGACATACTTTCGCAGCATCTCGGCATTGGCAAGTTGCTCCAATTCTTCGGCAGAGGCGTCGGGGTGCTCCTTGCGGATCTTGCGCAGGATTTGGAGCAGCTTCTCACGATCATCCATGTCAGAGTCGAGGATATCATCAACGCCGTCCTTGAGTTCTTCGCCCTCGTACTCCTTGATCATTTTACCCTTCTGTTGGTACTTCTTGTAGACATAGTCGTACACCAAGATACGCTTGTCGGCAATCCAGGCCCAGATGGTGAGGATGGGGAAGAAGAGCAAAGTGAGAAGGGCCTCCCAGGGCTCGATCAGCTCCTTTGTGTTGGCGACGACAATGAAGTAAAGCCACACATAGGCAAGAATGGACCAGATGGCGGTGACGAAGAACACACGCAAGTGCTTAATCTTGCGGACTTCATCATCAGGAATAACTTAATTATAGTACTTTAGGAGGGAAACATGTGGCCGGATTTACTTACCATACATACAGATGGCAATGATAATAAACAAGTTGAAGGCAGCTGAACCGACAATGGTGGATGGACCCAAGTCACCGGCCTTGAAACCAGCGCCGAAAGTCTCAACAACGGACAACAAGATTTCGGGTGCAGATGAGCCAAGGGCCATGAGGGTCAAGTTGGACACGGTCTCGTTCCAAATACTAAACGTGGAGTGTTATTTAGACGTGGAGCTCAACACAAAAATCAATTATTTACCGGACAGTGTGCTCCTTGTAGGAACCATCAGGCTGTTTGACCTTGACGGTTTTCTCCTGCGAGGTGATAACTTCAATGGAGGCCATGAACTTGTCAGCGACAATTGCGACACCAATGAAGAAATAGACAAGAATCAAAACGTAGGTGAAACCGCGGGCCATCTTGTTGCCAGTGGTCAAATTATCACCAACGATGATACCAGTTTCCTTGATGACGACGATTCTCTCTTCGCGGCTCATCTCTTCCAAACCCTCGATGTAGTACATGTCAACGCACTTGTTGAGATCTCCTTCCAAACACTGGCCAGCAGCAAGGCGGTTCTTGGCGTCGGTGTCAATGAACTTTGGGTTGGAGACGTACTTGTCGGCCCACAATGCAACGTATTCGTCGAGATCATCACCCATCCAGAGGGGAATGATGAGACCAGACTTGCACATACCGGGGACGAATTCACCACATGGGCAGGTTTGGTGAAGGGGACCGTACTTGCCCTCGTAGCCAGCTGGGCATGAGGCTGAATAAGGGTTTATTAAAAAATGTACGGTGAAATGCAGTCACATTTATACATCTAGCTAACTAACGACTAGACTAACAACATTCAATATTCCAATTAACATTTATATGCTCGGTGTATACCATTTTTACCACTGGTTACTTGTCTTACACTCCTCCTCAAGAGTGGACTTTCTCGCCTATGTCGCAGTACTACAAATGTTTGGCGATGATTTCCTCAATCAGACAAAATCAAGTCAATTATTACCTTCTTCGGCCTCCTCGCTGTCAGGGATACCATCATTGTCATCGTCATTGTCCAAGAAGTCGGGGGTGCCATCACCATCGGCATCTTCTTGCATGTCGGGGATACCGTCGTTGTCATTGTCCTCCTCGTCGTCGGGGATACCATCGTTGTCATCGTCATTGTCCAAGACATCGGGGGTGCCATCACCATCGGCGTCTTCCTCGTTATCGGGAATACCGTCATTATCATCGTCATTGTCTTCAGCGTCTGGAGTGCCATCCCCATCGGAGTCTGTACCCGGTTGTTATACTGTTTTGAAGGCGACTTAAAAATGGCTTGTCAATGTATAACAACGATTCCTAGCAAAGCTTCGCGTTTGGCCAGTTTACTGTCGACATGTGCCGTAATTTGCAGCCCAAGCGCCAGGCCCAGGAGCGCGGCTAGTAGCAATAGCCACTTCATGTTGCGTTACTCTCTTGGTTGCTCTCTCGTCGGTTGCTGTCGGTTATTCTCAGTTTTCTTTCTGTTTCCCGTTTACTTAATTAAACGATGATCCCCTCGCCTGGCCAGTTGGGTACGATCAGTCGCTCGATCAATTGCCAACTGAAGAATAAAATGTTTTATGGCCTGATGCCCTTAACAGTTAGCAGGAGTCATTTGTTCAATTTGTCGAAGTACGCCACCGTATGTTCATTCTCTCAATCAGTTGGCCCTATCCCTTTCTCTTTCTTCTCGTTCAAAACAGATGACCTTTGACCTTTGGCTTGAACTAGACGTATTCGAGCTCTAGCTCTTGGAAGAGGCCGCCCAGTGCCCGGCCTGGTTGGATTTTCACTTTATAATCACTTGTGGGATATTACGACAAACGAGCATGTCGTTTATGTCTGCTCCCTAACTTTCTCTGTTTGTCGACCTTTCCCCTTGTGCGTGTGCATTCGCAGACGGGATTAATTTTCTCGAATTTGAGTGCTTCGGCCTATGGAGAAAAACACCTTAGTTGTAGTAGTGCTCTCCATCCATATAATGAAAATCGATCCCAATAAAATGATTATTAACACGCCTTGCCAAGCTGTTCTATCTGGCGATATATTTCTCTCGTGATGCAAGTGAAAAAAATTAGTGTGTGCGTTGTCCGTTGGTCTGTACATCCTTAACCTCGAAATCGAAAATCGAAATTTTTCGCACTGAGAAATAAAAAGTTCTTAGCCTCGGGGTTTGAAAAAAAACAAAAGTGTGACGGGAAAGTGATGTGATTGTGCAAAATGCAAAGAGGTTATCCGATTATTAATTCGGTGCCGCGAAGTAAGAGCAAGACTAAACCACTTTACTACGCTGAAGTGAATTACAGTCACACCATAAAGTATCGACACAAATTAAAATAGGCCCTTAGGCTTCCGTTTGTATTAGACTCGCGGGAAAAGAAAGGTGAGAATATATTTAAAGTCATATATGGCCTTGTTAATGCACTTATAGAGGTCAGAAAACGTATAGTGATGGGGCTGTCATCAAGGAAATTCTAATCAATTGATACTTAATATGCCGTCGCAT